>CM034462.1:34224209-34271300 GCA_019925255.1 Litchi chinensis | reverse complement strand
CAATCATTCTCAACCTTGTAGATAATGTTCTATGATAGGTAAATAATGAAGATACTGCTGCTAAAGTTTGGTTAAAATTAGAGTCTCTTTACATAACTAAGTCTCTATCTGGAAAGATTTATCTTAAAGAACAATTGTTTGGTTTCAAAATGGATCATTCTAAGTCTCTTGAAGATAATTTGGATGATTTCATTAAGTTGAATATTGAGCTTGCTAATGCCAATTCTAATGAAGCATTGAGTGATGAAAATTAGGCCATTATTGTCCTAAATCCATTACCTGACTCATATAATGATCTAAAAGCTGCAATCAAGTATGAAAGAGATTCACTTACTCTTGAAGATGTACTTGGAGCTTTAAGGTTTAGAGAAATAAAGATGAGGTCAGAAAAGAAAGCAAGCAATGGAAAGGGACTGAATGTAAGTAGGAGATCTGAGAAGAAAGACAACAACTACAAGAATAGAGGAAGGTCTAAATCCAAGTCTAGAGCAAAAGGCAAGAAGTGTTATGACTGTCACAAAGAAGGTCACTTCAGACATGATTGTCCAGAGAGAAAGAACAAGAAAACACAAAAGAATCAAGAGGATGGTGATGCTACTATTGTTTCAGATGGTTATGAGAGTACAGATGTTCTAGTTGTGTCTACCAAGGAATTCCATAAAGAACGGATATTAGACTCGGGCTATACATATCACATGTGTCCTAGAAGAGAGTTTTTCACTACTTACCAGTCAATTGATGGTGGAAAAGTTCTAATGGAGAACAATGTAGCTTATCGGGTGATTGGTATTGGCACTGTGAGCATTAAAATGTTTGATGGTCAAATTAGAACATTGTCTAATGTGAAGCATATTCCTAATTGAAGAGGAATTTGATCTAACTAAGCACTCTAGATGAAGTTGGTTATAGCTTTAAGGGAACAGATGGTACGTTGAAGATCTCTAAAGGAATTATGACAATTATGAAGGGTTAGAGGCAAAATGGGCTATACAATCTTGTTGGAAGCACCATTACAGATAGCTCAGTAGTTGGAATTCAACATGAATAAGACAAAATCAAACTATGGCACATGAGACTTGGTCATGTGAGTGAGAGGGGGCTGAAGGAGCTAAGTAATCAAAGGCTGCTATGTGGAGATTGAATTGAAAAATTAGATTTTTGTGATCATTGCATAATTGGCAAGCAAACTAGGTTGAAATTTAAAACTGGTATGCATACATCTAATGACACTCTTGATTACATACACATACATACACTCAGATGTTTGGGGGACTACAAGAGTTAATTCTCATAGAGATGATAGATACTTCATAACTATCATAGATGACTTCTCAAGGAAAGTATGGTTGTACTTGATGAAGCACTAGTTAAATTCAAAGAATGGAAAGCACTAGTGGAAAAGCAATCTGGTAGAAAAGTTAAGAAACTCAAGACAGATAATGGTCTTGAGTATCTCAATGATGAATTCACTATTTTTTGCAAACAAGAGGGAATACAGAGGCACATGACAGTTGTTAAAACACCTCAGTAGAACGGTTTGGCCGAAAGAATTAATCGAACTCTTTTAGAAAGAGTAAGATGTGTGCTCTCAAATGCAAAGCTACCAAAACAATTCTGGGCTGAAGTTGTCACAATTGCCTATTATCTTATTAACATATGTCCATCTTCTGTTATTGGGTTTAAGACACCAAAAGAGAAATGGAGTGGGGTGCCTGCTAAGTATGATAACCTTAGAGTGTTTGGGTGCACAACTTGTGCCTATTCAAACACTGATAAATTAAAGCCTAGAGCGTTGAGGTGCATATTCCTTGGGTATCTAGAAGGTACAAAAGGCTATAGGCTTTGGTATAAGGGAGATAGTTTTGCAAAAATAATTATTAGTAAGGATGTGACTTTTAAGGAGGATGAGTTTTTCAATTTATTACCAGCAACATATATTGAACATGAAAATGCTCAGAATGGAGAAAAAAATTCAAATTGAGGTGGAGCCATCACAAGATTCTGAACTAACTTTCTCTAACATTCCTAAAGAATATGAAGATAAACTTGAGCAGAATTTTGAAGAGCAAGATGACGTGCAAAACTATCTGTTAGCCAAAGATAGAGATAAGAGACAAAGAAAAGTTCCTCAGAGATATGGCTATGCGAATATAAAAACATATGATCTGAATACAACAATGCAAGAATTTGATGTTGAGCCATTAAACTATCAACAAGCTATGAAATGTAGTGGTTCTATAAAATGGAAGCTGGCTATGGAAGAAGAAGTAAAATCACTACACAAGAATAATACTTGGGTATTAGTGAAGAAACCAAAAAAATGTGAAGATAGTGGGGTGCAATTGGATTTTCAAGAAGAAACATGGATTACCTAAAACAAAGACCAAATTTAAGGCAAGGCTAGTTGCCAAGGGGTTTATTCAACGACAAGGAATTGATTATAATGAAGTGTTCTCACCTGTGGTTAAGTATACTTCTATTAGAATTCTATTGTCTTTAGTTGCAGGTTTTGATATAGAGCTTGAGTAGATGGATGTTAAGACTACATTCTTGCATGGAGAGTTTGACAAGACTATTTACATGAGCCAACCCGATGGTTTCAAGGTACTAGGCAAGGAGAACTATGTATGCTTGCTTAAGAAATCCTTATATGGCCTTAAACAATCGCCTAGGCAATGGTATAAGAGGTTTGACACTTTTATCACTAAAATGGTTTTAAGAGATTGTCATATGACAGTTGTGTATACTTCAAGGGCTCTACTTATCATGATAGGATTTATTTGTTGTTTTATGTTGACGATATGTTGCTGGCTAGTAGAAAATCAGTAGAAGTGCGAAGTTGAAACAAATTCTGCAGTTTGAATTTGACATAAAAAATTTAGGGAAGGCACAGAGAATATTAAGAATAGATATTCTTAGGAATAGGAAAAATAGTGTTTGATCTTGTCACAAAAGGAATATCTAACTAAAGTAATCAAGAGGTTTGGCTTGTCGGATGCAAAACCTGTAATTGTTCCCCTAGCTACACATTTCAAACTTTCTACTGAATTGTGCCCAAAGAAAGATGAATATATGCAGTTGATGGCTAAGGTATTGTATGCAAGTGCTGTTGGAAGTGTCATGTTTGTGATGGTGTGCACACGACCAGATATAGCTCATGCAGTGAGCTTAATGGGTAGATATATGGCAAATCTTGGGAAAGCACATTGGGAGCTAGTAAAATGGTTACTAAGACATTTGAAAGGGTTTTTGAACACTGGTTTATTGTTTAAAAGACTAGAAGAGTTAAGTATATTGTCAAAGGTTATGTTGATGCAGATTATGTTAGAGATCTTGATAAAAGAAGGTCATGTACAAGGTATATTTTCACTTTAGGTGGAGGTTGCATTAGTTGGAAATCTCAACTTCAGTCTATTGTGGCTTGTCTACGACTGAGTTTGAGTATGTTGCTGTTATAGAATGTGTTAAGGAAGTACTTTAGATCAAAGGAATGATAGCAGAACTTAGGGTTCCTGAAAAAGATTTAACTGTCTTTCGTGATAGCCAAAGTGCAATACATCTTTCAAGAAATCAAGTGCATCATGAAAGAACCAAACACATTGATGTGAGGTTGTATTTTGTTAGAGATATAATTGCTCATGGTGCATTAATGATTGAGAAAGTTACTACAGCTGATAACCTAGCAGATATGGCAACAAAAATGTTACCTATAACTAAGTTCAAGTATTGCCTGGACTTAGTTCAGGTTACTAATCAACAACCTTGATGATGAAGGAGTTGAGCTATTGCAATTGTTGGAGTTGAAGTGTGTTTGAGAGTCAAAGTGGAGATTTGCGGTGTCCATGACTCAAAAACACACTTAATGACATGACACAAAGGGATTGGAGACTTCTTTATGAAAGTTACAAATGCAATAAAAATGTTACCTCTCTTGATTTGGTATGCAATTTGTTTGTTACTGCAACTGTCATACAAGCTGTGCAATCCTCTGCAGGTGTCAGGCAAGCTGTGTAATTCTAATTAGCTTAAAGCAATTCTGCTTGTGGCAAGGGGCATGAGGCAGTATTGGCTGCAGGTTCTGAGAAAGCAAAAAGGATTAGAGGGGGTGACTCTAATGTCTGAGGGTGGTGAGGCTTGAGAGAACAGGAGACACATAATTTACTATTCTATAGAAAAGCTTACCATTTTTTGAGAGTGTCTAAGAGAGATCATGTAATGAGAATAAGTTGTATTCTCTTGCCATTGTTTCATAAATGAAATCTCAACAGTAGCTCACAAAGTGGATGTAGATCAAATTGATCGAACCACTATAAATCTCTTGTCTATTTTCTATTTTTTGCTGTCATTGCCTGTCATATTTGCTCTATTTTTGCTTGAAATCAGTTGGTATATTTGAGTTTTCTATAACAGACTATTATCCTTGACCAAGGCAACAATGTCAGCATTCTCTTTTTCCATTTCTGAGCTTTTGTCACCCATCAAAATACCAACATCTGCTTCCTTCAATGATGCAGAATCCAAGGTATGCATTCCAATGGCCGCAACGGCGACTACTTACCGTTTCCTTTTCAAGCACTGAATAATTAGAAGCTTGTCTAATGGGGCTGCATTGGCCAGGACCTTAATGTTGCTTATCATAAGTTCCTGAGTCTCCTCTGAACTGTTTCGAAATGTTGTTGCTTCAACTACTGCTCCCTTTGTGTCTTCCTCAGGTTTCAGGATCCCATAATTGGTTGCTATCAATCTTGCTTTGTTGATGTCTTCTTCTAAAATCAGCTTTATCTTGACACCTGATTTTTCGTAGACCTTTTTAATAGCTTGTTTTAATTCAGGTGTACATGGATTTTTCAAGCACACAAAGCCTAACAAGGTCAGCCTATTTGCTTTGGCTTCAAATGGTACTTCTTCTTCATTGTCTTCTTCATTGTCTTCTAGCAAAAGCGATACACTTAATACTATCATCATCAACTGTTATTTTTTCCACAATTTTCTTCAACTTATGGCCTCTTTAGTGTTCATTTATAGTTTTCAAGGTTCCGTGAACATCAAAATAATGTGTTCACATAGGTAAAATTACCTCAGGAGCTCCTCTCCAGTGTATTGTAGCAAAATTTTTATTTTCTTCTGATCCATTCGATGTCAGCAATGACCTGATTAGATTTTGATTGAGATGTTCAAGAGCTTCAATGTTACAATTTCGCTTCATTTCCTCCACATCCACACCTAGAACATGCTTGGCCCAAAAAAGGAGTCTCTGATCATCTTCAAAATCTGACAGGTTAAAATTTGCAACAATTCCTTGGCGCAATGCATCAAGGACATCAACAGCAACTCCTGTCAGTGACTCACAAACTTTGTTCATTCCAACATACAAATCCACCATCTTTGTTGGCTCTAGAGACATATCATTGGTTTTGTCAACACAAACTGTGGTGACCAACCCAATTGAACCACAAACTTGAAGATTTCTAATTACTATGGCTTGATAACTCATCAATTTCTTGAAAGCATGAAAAGAAATCAACAACCCTAGTGGCAGGCCATCTCTTAAAGCAAAAACCAAAATGCAGAGCATTTCAACAAACCTATTAGGGCTTGTAGTTCCACCTAGCTTCTTGATCATCATGATGATCTTGGTCATTATGTCCTGTGCTGCGTCCTGCATGCCTTTTGGATCAGTGCTGCTGCTCTTGCTCCAAATGAAACACCTCAAAACTTGCACCACTAGAAGAAGTAATGAGATGGTCAACCAAATCTTGTCCAAGCGAGAATTCAAATTTTCGATTGAAGTTTTCAGCTTTTGAGATGATGATGACTCATTGTTTTGACCAGATTTTGAAAGTTTCATCATTATCTTGCTAGCTTCTGTGTTGCTGCTAACTGATGTTACAAGCATGTAACACTTTCCACTTACCACTTTTGCACCATTCATATAGAAGGAAACTTATAGTAATCAAAACAATTATGGACATGACCATGATCCTGATAATCATCGTCATCAACATGATCATGATCATCTAACTTTAGTCTATCGCCTCGAACAAATAGGCCATCAGCTGGAACTCTATCATCTTTCTCCAGAAAAGCAACATCACCAACCACAACTTCAGAGACTGATACTTTTTGCTCTCTTCCATCTCTCAGGACAGACACTGCTTTTCTCTTTTTTGAATACTTTTGATTATGATCTTTGATAATGTATTCTATGAAGAACTTCGTGACTCTACTGACATGGAAACTAATTAATATCACAATCAAAAAAGTTAGACTATCGAGAGTTTCCTCTTTCAGTCCCTTCGTCTCGATACCAAATACAAGAGAAAGTATTGCATAAAATAAAAGGAGGACAAATATGGTGTCTCTCATGGCATCTTTGATGATGGTCAGTCCCCAGTAGTAACCTTTCCTGGTTGGAGTATATTTAAAGTTCTCTTCAAACTCAAAGTTTGAACCAAACACTCGATGGCGGCGCACTGGAATTCAGCCTTGTCAAGACCACATAGTCCTTGTTCAGAAGAGTTTCCAAGGCAGCTGCAATGCCTTGGACACCTCCTAATTGTTGAAGTGATGCATGGTTGTTGTCCTGAACTAGTTTCGTTAGTTCTTCTTGGGAAATTGAGAAGTTGGGGAATTCTTTATGGGGTTGTTGTTGTTCATGATGAGTCATGATAATCATGGATGCAGAAGTGGCACTGATCATCTTCAGTTGAATCCGGTTCTAGGAAGAGTAACTGATTAAACAAATGTTTGCTTCCATATTTGGTTGCCCTAGCGAGGCTTCATGACATGACTTATTATATGGAACAGAGTCATGAGAAAAAAAAAAAAAACACATATATAATTTGATGTAGTCGATTTGATGGGTCTTTTTCTCTAGACCTTGTAGATATAACATGGAACAAATAAAACAAAATAATTTTTTTGATGGAATTGATACAGACAAATTAGTCGTGATTTAAATGACTTCAATAATTTCTTTGACAAAGTCACATATGCAAATATTAAAAAGAGAAAAAGAGACAAAAGATCATGATGCAACAAAAGATACCAATTAGTACTTGTCTAATTTACTGATCATTTAAGCAAGGGAAAACTTTATTTGTTGTCCTGAAGTTTCTAAAAATATCAGGATTTTAAATGTCTTTTGGAAACTACTTTTTTCCTCCCTAATATTTTGAAAATACTTCAAAAAAAGTCCCTACTATTAATCAATTAATGGTCAAGCCAAACAGAAAATTGAAAAAGACTTAATTGCCCCTCACTTCAACTCAAATATTAAAATGACTGTTTTGTCCTTAATATGAAACCAAAATTAATTTTTATTATTAATTTAATAAAATTAAATTAAATTAACTATCAATCTCTACCATCCATCTTTTGAGATAGACGGCGGAGGTGATGAATAAAAAAATTTTAAAAAACTAAAAAAAATTAATTTTTATTATAAAAAATTAAATCAACGGTAAATCTCTATTGTCTATCTTACTGTATAGATATGAAATAAGGGAAAAAAATGAAAAAAAAAAAAACTAAAATAAAATTGTTCACAAAAGATTGAAGATCTGGATAGAGCTTCAATTTGAAGACTTGAAATCTAGAACTAGATCTTCATTGGAGCACCCTGGGTTGTTGAATCCAGACACCTTTACCACAATCCACCACCAGAGAACACCTCTATCATCTCAAACCATCACCACAAAACACCTCTTAGTCTTCATCTAACCCAAATGTAGCCTCTATCCAAACTCTCCCTATCTGTCGCAACAACCACCCAAAAAACCATCCAAACCACCACAAAAAACTATCCAAACTCCATATCTTGTCGCATCAAACCTTCATAGAACAACACCCACCCCATCTCCATTAGATTAAGACTAAACCTAGCCTCCATTAAATGCGAGTCTCCATCACGCGTGCTTCCACCAACAACCCACATCGAAGACCATGAACCACTTGAAAAGAAAATTGAATTTAGATTAACACGGAAACGTAGGTTTTAAAAATTTTCCAAACCAAAAAAAAAAAAAAAAAAAAAAAACCTCGTTGGTTGATGCTAGTAATAACAATTCAACAACTAAATTAATGAGATCGAATCTTATATTGCATGAAGATTGATTGATTCTTTTTTATTGATAAATTCTTCACCCCTTGATCATTCTTGCTATGACTCTTATTAAAAACCATGTATGAGCACAATCTTAAAGAATCCCAATCACTATTATTTTCTCAAAAGAATACTTGCAACAAGAGAAAACAGTGAAAGCAACAACCAAGAAAGGATTCAACCAATCCTCTTCTTTTCTAAATGGTGTTTAGCCAACCCTAAACTTTTTGAATTTTGGTGTTCTCTTTTGTGTGTCGAACAAATAGGGGAAATAGAAAAATCAAATCAAAATCCAGTCTTAATTCTCAATATAAAACATATTTTATATTGATCAATTTTACGATTTCTAATCTAATTAAAAAAAAAAAAATTTTTCCTCATTAAGTAGAATATTTAATTCGAAGTTTCTAATTACATCATTAATTAGAAATTCAATTCAAAACTTTCTAATTCAATGAAGAAAGAATTCATTTCATTGATTAGAATATTAAATTTAAAGCTTTCTAATTCAATGAAGAAAGAATTCATTTCATTAATTAGAATATTAAATCTTAAGTTTTCTTATTTTAATGAAGAAATGCCTAACTTCATTAATCAAAATATTAAAACTTAAGTTTTCTTACTTTAACAACAATTTATTTCATTAATTTGAATTTAAACCACATGACTATTTAAATAAATTAATTATTTTAGTAACCACATGGATTTGAGCCCATAACTTGTTTAGATATATAATTAAATAATTATTAATTCAAATATTCAATAATATTTAAATTATGTGAACGTATTTGTGTTACACATGTAACACATAATTGGACACTCTAATTAATTCTTCTATTTTTTTTGTTTCTTATAGTGAGCATGAGCTAGCAAGGGGATTAAATAAACTTACAATTCTAAGCTTCAATAATATCAAAATTATTAATTAAACTCTTTAATTAAATAATTCGTTATTATTAACTTTAAAGTTACTCAACTAAAAACCTAAAGTTGCACTCTCAAAATTGTAGATGTTTTAAACAATCTAAATTTATTATTGCCCATCAATCTAATCATTTCATATGATTCGATCCTCCACAAGTAATTCATATCTTATTCTATTAAGTACCATTGATTCTTCAATGAACAATATATTCATAACAACTTATGAATTTTATCTTTCTATTTACTCATAAATAGAAAGTCAAGATCTCTTATTGTTCAAGACCCGAATCAACATTTAAAGGAACTACTCATCCACTTCTCAAAAAAAAAAAAAAAAAAAAAAAGTGGATTCCACTATTGTGTATAATGTTTCCAGCCACCTATTTAAATCATATCTCCAAAGTACGAAGTTTATTGACTGTAAATATATAATAGTCTTACTCATGTAAATCAAAAGATACAACTCAATAGATAGGAGTTCATAATACACTCATAATTAAGATAAATCTATATATGATTATTAGGTCGATAAATATGAATTTTTTTGAATAATGAATATTAATAAAAAAATCCATCTTTATCGTGGTCTAGTCTTATATAATCTCTATTATATAAGGTGTCTTTATTTCCATGTCATCACATGGATGATCCCGAATAAGATAATCGTATCAAATACGAAATACTCCCAAGCCAGCCAATTGATTTTTTTAAAAAAAATGTATTTTTTGTTATTTTTTCATGCAAAATATATATTATTAAAATTCAATTAATTCATCCAATTAATTATTATATATTATAATTAAAGTTACATTTATCAAACTAGATTTTGTTTAACAACATAAAATACTTTCTTCTTATTATTTTATGATATTTAAATAATTTCATTATTCCCATCGTAAATAGGAATATTGAGTTTCCCGTTATTAATATATTTTATATCCTAGCTCCACTCTTGTATGTATGATATATATAATTTTAATTATGGGAATATGTTTCACTAAGTTATTATAATAGCTTTTTAAACTACATAATTAGTTATTGATTTCGGTATTTTTTTACCCATTCCATATATATATATATATATATTTTTAAATGTCGAAGATAATAGCAAATTTTGTAAATTTTAATAAACATTAAATTTAAGTTATAAACACATTAATATCCAAAAAACTAAATTATAGTGAAGAAAGGAAACGTAGTGAAGTTCATTTAAATAAGATATGAGAAAGGCACCAAAGCATTGATGTCATTTGAAGGAATTTCTAATTAAATTAATGACTATAAAATCATAAATTTAAACAGATTAAGAAGACCTAAACATAAAAGTTTTTTTATAAAGAATGCTAAAATATAAAGATTTCTAGAAACTTTGATCATTTCGAAAAATATAAAGCTGAAAAATATTATATTATAACAATTAGTAATTTTAATTACCAAATAGCAGATACACACTGCAAAAGAGGCTATGGTGTTTGCATGTGCTTGGGTGTGAGAAAAACAGGTAAAAAAATAATAAAACAAATATTAATATATTAGCATATAAATTACAGTGGAAATTGTAAGAAATACTCAATTAAAAAGGATAAAATTTGTTTTTACCCACTATTTTTAAAAAATTTATTTTTAGCCCCTCAAACAAATATATTGGATGATATACCCAAATTATCCAAAATACCCCTGGCCATTTTTACAAAAAAACCCTGAATAGTTAAAAATTTACGAAAAATCGAAACGTGAAATTACGATAAAACCCTTGCATATATATACACCTAAAAAATCGATGGATCTCACTTCCATCGATTTTCCACTCAAAACCATACCGATTTTTGTCAAACCCGAACCCGATCACTACTCGACGGTGAGATTCACGTTTTTGGCCATTCGAGCGACGTTGCCGACCTTCCCTGAGGAGCTCTCACCGCCGGCGACCCTGTAGAAAGTGCAAATGTTAGATTTTTGAAATGTTTATTGTAGTTTTTTATTGAGATTTCGGATTTTGAAATGTTTGTTGTGTTATGGATTGTTATGGATGTTAGTTTATAATTATTAGGTTTATAATAAGTTGGATTTGATTGTGTTTGATCGTTTTTGGGTTGAAAATGACCGATTCAGATGAAAGAAGAGTCATCGGGATCAGATCAGTTTTTCATGATAAGTTTTTCATTTCGGTTTTCCATGATCGGTTTTCAGGTCACTGAAGTGAAAAAACCGATCTTCAAAATCGATAATGAAAAACCGAGGTTGAAAATCGATCATGAAAACTGATATATTTCATTAATCGGTTTTTAAGATACCTTCAAAAACCGATCGATTTCATTAACCGATTTTTCAAATACCCTAAAAAATCGGTTGATTTCATTAACCGGTTTTTCAGTTACTTTCAAAAATCGATTCAGATTGTATATCCTACTGATGATTTTTTTGCTGTTTTTCTTTCCTACAGATAGATTTCAACTATAAATATAGTTCACAAACAATTGGCACACATACGAGCGGGAACACACATATTGGTCAAAGATTGGTTAATAAGATAATTGCTGTTATTAATAGAAGAAATCTATACGACCGGTTCATGACAGAATGTCCGTTCGGACATCTTTTGAAGATAACCAATAATATGGCTGCTGGTTCTGTGATTTTGTAGGTGCTTGCTAGAGAGTTAAAGGTCAGTGGTGCATGCCGTGATGAGATGTGGTTTGAAATTGGGGAGAGAAGATATAGGTTTGGGAAACAGGAGTTTCTGTTAGTGACAGACTTCCTTTTGAGGGCATCAACCGTACAATCTAAAAAACAGTGTCAAATGATGAAAACGGTCTCCTATGGCGAATGTTTAATGGAGTGTCGCCAGAGGTGAGGGAGTTTGTCACATTTCTTGAGGCAAGAAGCCATAGTGGGCAACGAGACCATGCAGAGCAGGATCCAATAAATGATGAAGATATTTTGAAGTTAGCGAATGTAGGGATTGCTTTCCATCTTTTTATGGGACTGAATGATAGAATTAGGATTTATCCATTTATGTGGATCCTAATTGAGAATACAGAGATGTGGAAGACATTTCCTTAGGGTACATTATGCTATAGTGTCCTGTTGCACTATCTCGACATTACACTTAATGAAAAGCGGATCAGAAATTCACCATAACCATTATTATTTATGACTATGTGTTGGCGTTTCAGGTATAACTAATACTTTCAATATTTATTGCTTCCTTTTGTTACAGTTAATATATTGGGTTATATGTATGTTTTTAGTTTAATCAATTTTACATTATATATTATCTTACCATTACTAACTATATGTATGTTTTTTGTTTAATCATTTTTATATTATAGAGGTGGTTAGTGGAGGTGTTTTCAGTGTTACGGGAGAAGATATCAAAAAAGAACCCGAACCTCCAAAATGATCTACTAAGATGTATGAGACGATCACTGAAGAGAACACCGACAAATATACACAGCCTAGATGATTTTTCCCTCATAAGTGGTGAATGTAACCTAAATTTGTATAAATTATTTGTTTGTTATAACTATCGTTATTTATATTAACTATATAATTGTAGTATAACTAAATATATTTATATAATGCAGATAGTTGGCATTGTGCCAACCTTGGAGCCTACTGATGCCGAGAGAGAGAGAGATTATTGGAGATCTTTTAATCTGAATCATATGGTGGATAAAGAGGTACATAAACAGGGCGGCGAGGGGAGTGAGAGTGATGATGATGATGATGACGATGACCATAGTTTGAATGATGTTGTAGGGGGTGAGGATGAGATAGAGGATGATGATGAAGTGGAGGGTGACGATGATCCGAATAAAGACGTCTGAAGCGTGCAATCCGAATAAGAGGATACCTTATCAGAGTTTCAGATAAAGAAGACACATGATGTACGGCACGTAGATGATGATGTACGAATATTCTATTTATATAATAATATTATTCAATTAATTTTTATTGTAGTAAATGCAAAAGATGTGGACATGTTGTGTAGTAGTACGGAGTGTGAAAGAGAGACGGAGTCTCTAAAAATGATAGACGAAGTGTAATTTGTTTAAATATACAAGTTGTATTTCCTTGGATACTTAAAAAACAGGGAAGACTCTGTCAATTTTTTTTTTTAAATTTGGGATAGTATGTAAAATGATATATATATGATTCTATGAAACAAGTGAAGCGGTTGTTTGAGTTTATCGTGAATTTACAAAAGACAACCCATAAAAAGTTAAGTAGGATGGATAGAAGGCAGAAGGTAACCTTTCAGATTGTAAGGGAGATGGATAGGAGGCTGAGACGGATGGAAGAGCATTTAAAAATTCTCAGGTCTCCGGTTGGTGGGCATGATCCAGATGACGACGACAACGATGACGATGATGATGATGATGATGGTGGGAGCTTTGTCCGAGATGAGCACATGTGTTACCCATCACCACCACCACCACCACCACCACATTAGGACGAGGGTGTCCGTCGGTCGCCTATCGATGTAGGCTAGTCAACCATCCATGAGGAGAAGTAGGGTGACCATCAGCCACCTCATCAGTCACCCCATCAGGAGGAGGAGCAGGGTGACCAGCAGCCACCTCATCAGTCACCCCAACAAGAGGAGGAGTAGGGTGACCAGCAACTACCTCATTAGTCACCCCAGCAGGAGGAGGAGAAGGTCCACCACTCCCATACGGACTTAAGAGGTGTATTAGGTGCAGACACTGAGCGTGAGCATAACCAGGTAGACTTTGTATCTTTATTGTGTTGCATTCTGAAATATAATTGTAAATATTAATATTATACATGTTTTTAATTTACTTACAGTTGCAAGATGAGAGCATCAATGAATGGGGCAAATGAAAGACGAAGCTAGCAGCACCTCTACGGACGCCGTACATAGATCCAGGGCCAGCGAAAAAGAAAAAGAAAGTGGCCCAACAGTAGACGGAGGAGGTGGTAGAGTCTACAGACCCCGTAGAAGTGGTCTATAATGAATATAAAGCTGCAACCGCTTTGGATCTCAGGTATATTTATAAAAAAAAACGTTTCTAATTCTAGCGTCCTAGTTGTTAATGTAAGAAAATTTATAATAATGTTTAATACTTTTTTTTTTTTTTGAATTGTAGGTGTTCGGTTGATCGTAGTGGGTGGTGTGTGATACCGACCACATTGGTCACCCTCGAGAACGAAAACATGTGGTTGACTAATGAGTACATCGATTCTTATTTGATGTGCCTACGAAGAAAATGATGGAATGAGGTAGATGACCATAGATACGCTGTCCATAACAGTTCTTTGTTCGTAAGTATTTACTTTTAAGTTAGTTATGCATTTATAATTTCATATTACGTTCGGTTGATCGGTAGTAACATTTTTAATTTTTATCATGCAGGCTTTTATGAAAGCGTATTATAAGCAGCATTACATGGACAAACATATAAAATTTGATTCGGTTACAGTTGATGTACCCTCAGAGTGGTTTGCGTACGATCGTGGGCAGATAGACGTATCAATCCCGTGGTGGCGGGTTGATAGTGTAAGTGTAGTTCGAACGTTAATATTTATTATATGATTATCCGAACTAGTCCTATAGTACTAACGTTTTGAAATGCAGGTGTTACTACCGTGTAGCTTGAATCAAGAACACTGGGTCCTATGTCAGGTGTGCCTTAGAGAGCAGAAAATCATAATATATGATCCCATGACGAATGTTGACATAGCCGAACGACTACAACCACTTGAGCTGCTGGTATATTTGATACCTATTTTGTTGCGGTTCCTAGGATTTTATGAGCAAACCCAAGTAGATATGCCACCCGCGGATAAGTGGTGGAAAGTTCAGTGTCTTCATAGATCAGTTGTACCCCAGTAACCTGATGGGTGAGTAAGTTTATAGCTTAATTAATATATATAGTCTATATATTATGATATTTAATTAATTTATTACTGATACAGGATGAGTTGCGGAGCATATGTGGCCATGTACGTACGCGACCTTTTGCAGTCAAATACGAGTACATGGAAATCAAGAAAATACGAGACCGTTGTAGATGCCATTGCACTGAGGGTAGAGATTGTTAGAGACATATATATGTACTCGAAGCCAATGTATAAAGTTAATAAAGTTGGAAAATGGTTTGTAGACTCTGATGGATAAATTGTATATAAATAAACTTAATTATATATTTAATGTGTTCATTATTTATTTGATTTAATTACATTTTATATTTTTAAATTGCCAACAAATCATTTTAATTAAACATTTTAAGTGACATTGTATTTCCCTAAATTTAATTATATATATATGATCATAACATGAAAAAAATAAATAATATTTCATATTATTAATATTATAACTTTATCTATATGAATACACAATTATACATGTATAAAATATACATCGTAAATAATATAAACATAATCATATAATTAGTGCATATTAATAAGTGTTATACATTTAATATATTATATGGGCATGCTATGATAGTTAATTACATGCAGTAAAGTATAAAATATATTAATATTAATTTATTTACTGAAATATAAATGTATAAATTCAATTGATATCATAATAATATAATAATTAATATCCAGATTAGTATTATATATCTTATTAACATTACTTATTAGTTGTATTATACAGTGTGATAACATTATATTAATCCTAAATAATATAAACATAATGATACAATATACTATAACATAATACTATAACATAAATATTAATACTATAACATTAAATATACATGTATTTAACACTATAATACTAAACATAATACTATAATTATTAGTTATATTAAATATACATGTATTTATAACATTATATTAATCCCAAATAATATAAACATAATGATACTAATATTCACAATAGTTAATTATACAATAGTTAATTATACATGTAAAATATATAGTATATGAATATTAATTTATTTACTTAAATATATTATAAACATTAAATTGATATCATTGTAATATAATAATTAATATCTAGATTGGTATTATATATATTATTAACATTACATCCATATAAGTTATAAGCCAGATTAGGATTATAGTTATAATAATTGTAAAATTATGTGATATAAATAACCATATTAATATGATATTACAATATTAAGATTGTATCTATAGTATTAAGTGGTATATAATATAGAGTATAATTAACTTCCTATATTGATATTACAAATTAATTAATTAAATCAACATTTCAAAAATATAAATTATAGTACTTAAAAACTAAGATGTTTGTGATATTTTATTGTAACCATATCAGTTAAGTATTATAATTACGTGTAAAATTAACTCTATTAATAGTAATGTATCTTTACTATAAGATAACACATATTATAGTAAAAGTATATTTATTATTACTAATATCATATGAATATTTATAAATGATAAAATTAATATATAATGTTTATAGTCTAAATATTGATATCGTTTGTAATAAAATTATACGCTCTCTAATCTATATAACATATTTAAATACATCCGTATATAACGATTTGTAAAATTAATTCACTTAAAGGGAAATAAAATGAACATATAGCTACAAATAAATTCAACCCAAGTAAAGATCGGTTTTTAGGGGCACATGAAAAACCGATACCGGTTTTTGAATCCCCCTTAAAAACCGATCCACACTTGGCGTGCTGGAAGAATTAAAGACAAGTGGATCGGTTTTTGAGTAAGCTTGGAAAACCGATATCGATTTTTTAGGCTTACTCAAAAACCGATCTATGTACCTCTATGATAGGGAAAATCAACGGCAAGTTGATCGGTTTTTCACCTAGTCTGGAAAACTGGTATTGGAGTTTTCCAGACTATCTTAAAAACTGGTTTTAGTGGTCCCGAGCTGATATAAAATCATACAAAAACAATAGAAATGGATTAATAATTTATACAGCTATATTAGTACATAATTGAGTAATTAACATAAAAACGTTTTACATAAAACATGCATGAACAAAATGTCAATCAATTGCTAATCATCATTTTCGTCAGTAACCATTTCTGGATCAGAAGTAGGAAACCGTAGTAGACAACGAAGTTGGTTGTGTCCAGTCTCATGACACAAGCGGCATCTTCGAGAGCGTGGCTTATTTTCAGTAGCATTTGAACTCGTTCCAACATCCGCACTCACATTTGCGCTTGTCCCTTCGCTGATAGAAGTTTGGGGGGTTAGGGCAATGAAGACGGTTGTGTCCCCTCTAACCACATCTTTCACACTTTTTTCGACGAGGATCTTCCCTAACTGAAGGAATCCGAACCTCCTTCGGCCTACCTGCTTGTCTTTTACCTTTTGATGGTAATACAACCATACTTCTAACTTTCGCTGAAACATTTCAACTGACCAATTTAGGGACATGATTAATCGGACGTACATATGCGGCTTTTAGCCACTCCACGCTATAATATTGACTGTAAAGTGTATCATAACTGATGCCCTTGAACCTGACATGTATCAACAATTTAAGTGTCACACTATGACATGAAATACCGAAAACAATAATGTATAATTACCATACCTAGCCACAGCACATGCATGAACACATGACAATTGATCAAGGTTCCACTGCTTATACGTACATATGTGCTGTTGAATGTTAACCATTGCATCTCCTTTGCTATAATGTATGACACTGTAATGATACGGTTCTGTAATGGGATGTACACTACCTTTCGTGGATAAATCTTTTACCAACATGATACAATCATATGCAACGGTAGTAACATACGTTGTGAGCTTCTCAGCAGTAACATGTCTATTATTAAACCATTTCTGCAATACATTTCTTACATATTCATGTGCAGTTGTTATTGGCAAACGACGTGCTTGCATCATGCAATTGTTGAGCGACTCTACAATGTTGGTAGTCATCATTTCATATCTTCTTCTTGGACAATGTGCTCGTGACCACCTGCTCACTCTAGCCTTAACCAAAGCTCTATGTGTAGTCAGATGTAATGTACGTATTTCTTCCAATATTTTGTTGCATTCATCAGACACATAACAATATGCTGCATTGTAAAATGCATTTTCCACATACGAACATTTTTTATACTGTTGCTTAAAGTTTTGCCACAAGTGGAAAAAACATAACACATGTGGGACTTTAGGAAAAGCTACTTTCATCCCATTCGATATGCTCTTATGACGATCTGATACGATCAGCAAATCGTCTGATACCCTGATTGCTCCTCTCAACCTTTTTAGGAACCAAGTCCATGAATTGTCCAACTCTCCATCAGCAAATCCAAAGGCGATGAGATAAATCATCTTCGACCTATCTTTGCATGTAGCAAAAAAAATCATCCCTTTATATTCACCTTTCAAATGAGTGGCATCAATAGCAACAACCGGTCTCATGTAAGACCGAAAACCCTCAATGGAAGCTCCAAGTGCAAGGAATGAATACAAGAACCGGTTGTTTTCATCTCTCTTGATTGTTGTCATTGTGCTGGGGTTTGAAAGTTTTAATATCTCGACGTAGGACGGAAGTTGTTGATATGATTCATCCGCTTGCCCATATGCTAATTTCTTTGCATATTGTAAAGCTTTCAAAACTTTACTATATAAGATTTGCACTCCATATTGCTCTAACATTTCTCAAACCAAACGATTAGGTATATAAAGATCTCTTTCCACCTTTCCTGCATATAATTTTCTGATCATAATAGTCTTCACACTCTTCATATGTGATTCCATGGTTGTCTGACGACACGTGTGTTCCACTACATACTTCAACACAAACCACATTAAACAACCATTTCTGCATCTTGCACGAACAATAAAGCTACAAGTTTTATCTTTACAACCGGCTTCAAATCGCTCCGTGTCCAAACGTCTAACCCGATATTCAAACTTAGCTTTCAGAGCATATTCGCCAATAGCTATAGTCATTTCTTCTTTATTAGTAAAGAATGCTCCTTTACACAACGTACCACGTTGGTAGACGGTTGACGTAGCGCTTGAAGTAGCTTCAATGTCCCCCAATTTTACACCAGGAACAATCCAGTATGGTTGTGAATGATTGTTCTAAAATTGTAAACTTAAAAATCTTATTTCTAGAAACTCTTCTTCTTCAGCGACATCATCAAATCGAGTTTCCTCTTCATCACTATCTCCAGTTTGCTCTTCATCACTATCTCGTATTCCATCACCATTATCATCTATGTCCCGATCTTCATCATCAGTACCATAATTCATATAGTCATCATTAACGTCACGAATAAGACTTTCAACCGATGTAAATGGGGTGACAGAAGTATCAACTTGATTGCTCCCAATACCTGAAGTGAGATAAAAATGACTTTCAACCATATGTGGATTTATTGGTCTATCCATATTTGTCTTGTCATGTCTTATGTCTAGTATTGAATCAGTGACAAATGGATGAATGGTACGCCTACTAACCCCAGCTCCAAAATCTCTTGCAATCTTATCAATATAAATCTCTTTAACATCAATATTTTTTATCACCATCAAATCGACAACACCAAGATCGAACATGATACGTGTCTTTTTAACCTAACCATTTGTCGTACTTTGTAGTAAATAATATATACGGATATCCCACATTCTTCTATCAATACCAGCCTCTCTATATACAATGTCTACCAATGATGAAAAACTACTATTTTTATGGACCTCACACATGATCGACTCCCCTCCAATGTAATTACATCCATTCCACTATCCGTCAAAGTTGATTACAACGGTCTCTTGAGCCATTCCTGTAACATTCAAATCGAATAATAATTAAATCTAATTTTAATTGGGTAATATTACAAAATATAATCATATCGAATCATATTCAATACATAACAACACAAACATATAAAAAATCATGAAAAAGATGCTAAATTCGGTTTTTCAGTGAAGTTATCGGTTTTTCATTCTTTCAAAAACCGTAAAAACCTAAATTCAATTTTTCAGCCATTGAAAAAAAATTTTCAGTTGATGAAAAACCAACCCGCTGAAAAATCAATACCGATTTTTTAGTGACTGAAAAATCGATCCCGCTGAAAAACCGTCACAATTCTGTAATTGTAGAAAACCGATTATCAATCACGAAAAACCGATTTCGTCACAGATATTGCAAATTTCGTCGTAGATTTCAGAAAAGTTTAGATCTCACAACAAAATCATTCGTATAGTCTTTTAGTTAGCAATATGAACAAAACAACCCAAAAACCAATAAAAAAAAACCCATACATTACCTTTCAAACTCAAATGGAAGAGGAATCTTCAAAACCTTCAATGTTGTAAACTTGAATAGATCCAAAAACTTCAATAGATGAAGAAGCTCGAGTGAATAATCCCCTCAATAGATTGTTTTTCAGCTGCAATGGATCTCAAAAATCATTAATAACCATTAATGGAGAAGAGAGAAAAGGGAGGATATTGTTAGGATGAAGAAGGTTATTTTCGTAATTTCATATTTGAATATTTTAGTGATTTTAACTTAAGGACATTTTGGTAATCTTGGGCATATAATGGAAATAGTTTGTTTGAGAAGTCAAATTTTTTTTTTTTTTTTAAATAGCTGGGTAAAAACAAAAATTTTCTTTTGATTTAGGTACAAACTATAAATTTCCCTAAATTACATCATCTATGTAAATGGTCAATAGCGCCGTTGGTTAGTCTACTTTTTCTGTGCCTTGTGCCTTGAAGGCACATGGTTTATACCCCATGAAAGCATTCTCTCACTATAAAAAAAATATGTTGGTTGTCCCCTCACCTTATGTGGGTTCTCTTTTCACCTATATATCGAATGCTTTCTCTTGTAAGAGAGCTGCTCTTCACCTTATGTATGTTTTTTTTTTTCCCCAACTTTCAATCAATAATTATATGGTAATTAAGTCAATTAAGGTTAATCAAGAGGAATAATTACATTCCATTGGTATTGGTATTTCTATCTTTTCTACATGAAAGCTTTTGTAGTGCAACATCCATAGCTAGCATAACAATTGCAACTAATGATGAATTGTCAATCCATCAGGCTCTTTTAAAAAATTTATGGACAGTGATGGTAAATTCAAGGAAAATTTGACAAGCGATGCAAAGGGAATGCTGAGTTTGTATGAGGCTGCTCATTTAAGACATCACGGAGAAGATGTTCTTGAGGAGGCCCTTGTTTTCTCAAAGGCTCATCTCAAGTCCTTGGCTGAAAAATCAAGTCCTCACTTGGCAAAACAAATAATCAATGCCCTAGAAATACCCTTGCATAGAGGAATGCCAAGACTGGAGACACTCAAATATATCTCTATCTACGAAGAAGATGAATCCAGAAATGAAACTCTACTCTTGTTTGCAAAGTTAGATTTTAATCGGGTACAACTGTTGCACCAACAAGAGATATGCCACCAAGGTAAACTTGAACGAGTATAGACCAACTTTTATGGATTATTTATTTTTTCTCTATAATTTATAATTTAATGATTTTTACATCATTATATGCCTTTATTTGGACTAATCATGACGATACAAAATTTATCTTCGAAAAGACAACATTCAATCATACATAGTTAGGGGTGTAATCTATGATATTTAATATTTTAAAACATTAATATCTAAATTTATATTATTAATTTTCATAAATTGTTTATAAAAATATTTTGTAAAAACAATCTAGCGTATACCATTTTTGGTCAACATCAAACACATATCAATATCTAAGACCACCGAATACATATGGACAAACATGACGCTTTAGAAACAACTTTATTTAGACACTTAATTACTTTATTTTACAAGCCACATGATTTTCAAACTTACCTTAACTCAAGACATTTGTATATGTATGCTCCGAAAGCTTTAATATATTAAATTCATAAGTGTATTTTAAAGAGATGATATATGATTAATGAATTTGTTAGGAGATAAACTCAGAAAGAAAGAAGAAGAAGAAGTCGTAAAGCATAATCAAGTACACATCACAAAAATAGAAAATAAAAGAGACACAAGAGTTTTACATGGTTCGAGAAATTCCCTACGTCCACAAAGTGCACCAGCACTTCTTCTACTATCAAATTGATGATTACAAACTCAAGTCTCTGTCTCTCTCACTCTCAATCACGAATCTCTCTCTCACAAATCTCTCTTACCTTTCTACACTTGTCAATCTAAGTCTAAAACCCTTAGAGACTCCTTAATACATCATACATCTATATTATGAGACGTTTTACATGTGTATTTATAATGCAGGAACAATCCATAATTGGTTTGGACTCAAAAAACTGAAAAGGAAACGGATTTCGAAAATCTATGTAAAACTGACCACTTAACTTTGTTGGGGTGCGTGAGAGTGCATGTGAGCTTCATTCACTACGATTTTTAAGGCATTCGATTCTTTTTGAAATAAGCTTTCCAACGATATCTTATTTGAGTAAAACAGACTTCATTTGACCTACTTACGTGTCAAACAAGTTCTGACTTTATTTGGAATCCAAATTCTTTTAGGAATCCAAATTCTTTCAGGAATCCAAATTCTTTCAGACTTCATAATTCTAACAGAATTATTATGTATTTTCTATTGTAATTGCAATTGATGGTAAAAAATGGATTTGCCATCAAAGCTGCCCTATACAAGAGACTGAGTAATGGAGAGCTTCTTATGGATAACTATAGTATATTTTGAACCTTGTTACTCACGTGCTCGATCTATATTGTTCAAAATTAACAATCTAATGACAATTATAGATGATACATACGATTCATATGATACTTGACGAGTTCTGACTTTTAAATGATGCAGTGCAAAGGTTATCTATTTTCCCTAATTTTAATTGATTTTATTTGACTTTATTAACTTTTAGAGATATTATTCATTGAATAAATACCTAATTTGATTGTATAAATAAAATTCTCACTAAGAAGGAACTTTTGTGTTTTAGTGCATTTTCTATATTTACAGTGCATTTAAATAACAATCAACGGATTCATTTAATAACTCAAAACAAAAATTTGATAGAGGATAGAAATGAAATGTCAATGTTCTTATCACCTTAATTTTGTATGAATATAATAACAAAAAAAAAAAAAATTGACTACAAAAATTTATGGTAAAGCTATACATAGTACACGTTCATCAACTACACGACTTTAGTTTTCATTTTTTAAATTGCAAATGTATATAGTTTGTAATTAACTAAAAGTTTTCTTTCAGGTAGAACATTAGTGCCCTTGCTGATCTGCCAGATTATATGAAGATTATCTACAGTGCTCTGTTAAATATTTTTGATGAAATATACAATGATTTGACTGAAGAAGAAAGATCTTATAAATTTTCTCATACAAAGGAAACGGTAAGATTTGCTTAAATAATTTCTAAATAATGACTTTGTATTTTCTTAATGAATTAACTTTGCTTTTCTGCTAATTAATAATCAGATAAAAGAGATGGTGGCAGCCTACCTCAGTGAGGCAGAATGGTTCTATCAAAATAATGTTCCTCTATTCCACGAGTACTTGAGATGTGCACTTCTTTCAATTGGAAGTTTTTCGTATACAGCAGCAAAATCTTTGGGCATGGAGAAAGAAATTGCAGGAATTGAAGCATTTGAGTGGTTGCAAAGTGGACCAAAATTTCTGAGTGCAGCATATGTAATAGCTCGTCTGAAGAATGACTTAATCGGCCATAAGGTATGATTGTAATTTTAACGTCAACTACAACACTCAATAACTAATCCATACATTCCGACTTTTAATTTCAATTTTTTCGAGCACAGCTAGGGTGCAAATAGAATTAATCTAACAACTATATGAATTGCAAATACATTTAGTCTAATATATATATTGGGTTTGGTTACCTTATTGATTAAATAAAGTTACATATCAATAACACACAACTCTTGAATATTCTTTAATAATTACTCTTATAATCAATCCATAAGTTATTATTGAATGGTAACTTTATCAAAAGTAGTAAGTTAGCAAAACCCTATATATACATTCAGATGCTAGAACATGAATATCTTACCATTTAGATTATCTCACATGCAGTTAATTTTGATACAAAAGTTAGGATATATAGCATTAATGACTTTAAGTTAAAAGTTTCAACAATTTTGTTAACCGGTATTTGTTAGCTTGAAGTCTGAGTTTAGGAGAGCACATAAAGCATGTGGTGTGGAATGTTATATGAAGGAATATGGCTTGTCAATCAAGGAAACAGCGGAAAAGTTTAATATCATCTTTGAAAATGCTTGGAAGGATATCAACGAAGAATGCACGAAGCCAATGGCTGTCCCCATGGAGATTCTTCTTCGAGTTGCTAACATTGCTCGTCTTATGGAAGTTACCTACAAGGACATGGATGGATACACAAACCCAGAACATCTTAAATATGATATCACCAAGTTATTCATCCACCATATTCCTATTTAATTAAGTTCTCTGTACTAGCTTGTGTATGTGTTTGCTTCTGCAGTCTATGGGTGCAGTAAAGGACTTCCATTAGCAAAAAATGTTTTGAGTCAACGTATGTTTGCAATAAAGGTCTTCCATTCGCGAAAAATGTTTTCTATTGCTGCCATATCTATAATATAATGAATTTGGTGAGATGGAAATGTTAACTCTTCAAGATTTATAAAAAAAAAAAAAAAAAACTCTTTTTTAGTTGGCAATTTAATTGATCAAATTAATTGGTGATCCTTCTCTTTAAGTAATCCAATTAATGCAACTAGACATCTCTTCTTCTCGCATTGATCGAAAAGATTGTACACGTTTCATGCTTAAAAGGTCCAACAAGCAAATTTTCCTTAACTGTCTCCAATATTCACCATATGGAGAAAAGAATATATCACTAGATTTACGCAAAATATCTACAGTGAAATTATAAGGCCTTGAGGCAAAGATGAGATCATGAGTTTTCAACATTTCTTTGCCGAACTCCGGTGAAGAAACAACTACAATAGGAATTTCTCCAATTTGCAATTGCATCAAGGGCCCATATTTTTTGGCCAAGTCTGTCAATCGGTGATGAGGAAGAGAGTTAACAAGCTGATGCAAATTTCCAATGACAGGTAATTTCCATGGCCCTGGGGGTAGATTTATAGACGTGTATTGTCTTTGATTCTCTTTTAATTCTTAGTTTTAGAATCATGATGACAAAGAGAAGAGAGGTGAGAAAAATTGAAAAGGCGGAGAATTCAAGCTCCATGATGAGAAAATTAGAGGACATGAATAGACCTTTTAATATTCTCAATCTTATACATAGTTAAAAGCCCTTCAAGTCATAGTGTTTCATGACTGATAATATTATCATTGACGTGCGGGTACTGCAATGTCCAGCATGCCAAAATCATGTTGTCACATGCCAACATCATGCACTCCAACGTACTGTTCTGGTAGGTCTCTCAAAAGAGAATTTGTTACCCTGTAAAAATGTACCTAATCGCGACCACACATGCAAAGCTAGCAGAGCTTCTTTTGAAAACAAACACTGTATCATTCCCTTTTTTATTTTTTTATTTTTTAAAGATGTTAACAAATTTTGTAATGATATTGTTTTTATTATTCGAAGAAGCTATAGTTCTCTACATTAATGGAGTTTTTACTTTGAAATTTTATTTGATTTAACAGCTTAATTAATTTCTCATTGACTCATTTATATTAAACATGAAAAGTATCATAACACTTTAAAAGTACAATTTTTTTTTTCTTTTTTAAATATGAAAGTATATGGTTACAGTCATTATTTAAATGACAACTGGGCAATGATGTCATACTTCTTCATCTCACTAATTAGAAGAACATTGGTGATAGAAAGTTAAATATCAGCATAATGATGGAGATATGACAGTAATCAAACATAACAAAATTTTAACCACATGGTTAGCAACCTTCCTTTTTTTCCATGAATTTTCATTTTTAATAATCAAATACCATTCTTGATTTTGGTTGAACTCTCTGATTGAACATCTTATACAATTCAATTTCAATCGCCAACAATGATAAAACATTAATCATTTATATCAAATCTGTAAGTTGTAAATTACTGGTTATACACCATTGATTAGTTTATTTAAAACAAATTGAAAAAGTGTCAAACTTAAAGAGAAAGAACTTCATATCACAATAATCCAATGATGTAAATCTATACTTTTAAGTAGCATTTAATCTTATCGTTGTTACAAAAATGTCAAGTATATTCTTACAAGATGCCAATAATACATCTCTTACCTTAAAGGTGAATTTGATATATCGAATTAGATTAGATTAGATATGATTAAATATTATATTTGATATATGATAGGATTAGATTTGTTGTATTCCAATCATGAGTTTGGTTTATGATTGGATTTGAGAAAAATCATTTTCAACCATTTTTAAATAATATAAAATTATTTTAAATTATAAATTAATAAAATATATAATAATTTATCCCTAAAATTAAAGATTAGATATAGAGGATTAATAAAGAGCAATCTTGCTCCCATATGTCTACGTTGTATAGATCACTCACTCTTTTCTTCTTTAATTTATTATTGGGGCCATTGAAAACCATAAGTGTACCTCTCTTTGTATGTATGTCCCATTAAAGGTTTTAAAATATTATAATTTGTAAACACAACTATTTATTACCAAAAAAAAAAAAATCATTTGTTATATATTTTAATTAAAGATTGTGAACTTGTAAATTAAAATGTAATTAAAATGAAAACTCCTAAGAGGTGCTGGTCTTCCCAGTGCACCTCTTTACCTTTTTTTATCATATTGAACTATTATTTGAACTTATTTATTTAATTAAATGTGATTGTCCTCTTTTTCAAATATTTTTAAAAAATTTTAATTTAAAATTTTCAATAATAAATACTAATTATTTGTATTTTAAAAATAGTTTACATTTCAATAATTTACATTATTAAATATTGTGTTAATATGATATGCGGATTGTATTTTCAATTATTATAAGTGAAAAATACCAAAAATAACATTTTCAATAACATAAAATTCATTTATAGCCACCAATTATTAGAAATTCTACTTTAACCTTCCAAACAAATGAATTGCATTCCATACCCAAGATACCCAAATTGCCCCTGGCCTAAAATTACGAAATTGCCACTCGATTTCAAAATTCAAAAAAAAAAAAAGGAAAGCCGAAATTACGGAAATACCCTTGCTATTTAACATATCTCGATCGGTGAGAATGGGTGATAAACACAACCCGACGAAAAACAAAACCCGGTGTCTGTCAAGCCACGAACCCCGACGCCGACTTTGCATAGTGGCCGTCCATCTCACGCCTTCGTCGCCGTCGCCGTCGCTCTGTAACCACTGCAAACCGTCGCCGAGCACGTCCTTCTACTCCATTGGTGAAGGTACACCGATTCGTGTATCATTTTGAGACTTTTTGAATTTCTTGCCATTTTGTAGAGTTGGTTTGTGTTTTTAAAGGTTGGGTTAGGATGATTATGGTGAGATTGTGCTGCATTTGGTTAGGATATGGTTGGATTTGTACTGAAATTACAGGTTTAGAAGAGTTGTTGTGTGAGAAGCCGATCGGTTTTTGTGAGGCACCCTAAACCGACGTCGGAGTATGTTGGATATCTTATACCGACGTCGGGTTATGTTGACAAACAAAAACCGATCAGCTTTATTTGATGGTTAGGGTTAGCTTGTGTTTGGAAACATAGGCCGACATCGGTTCAAGTTGAAAATCGAATGCCAATTAGGCAGATGTTTGAAAACGAAGACCGACGTTGGTTTACGTTGACAAACACATGCCGATTCGGGTTGGATGGGTAACGTAAGCCGACGTCGGTTCAAACGCTTCAACATAATCTGATTCGGCTTACGTTGCACAAACTTAGCCCGGCGTCGGTTTATATTAGCAATCAAGACCGACGTCAGTTATGTTGATAACTTAGCCCGTCGTCGGTTTATGTTTGCCCCCACAGACCGACATCGGTTTTTGTGTGTATATATGAACCGATCAGTTTATTTTGTCAGTTTTTTTGATTTATTTATTTTTGTTGCTTTTCTTCCTACAAATGCAATTCAATTATAGGTACCCGGTACAGCATGTGCCAGAAGGAATAAATGGGAGTACACATAATAATATGAAGCCTATCGGTTATCTAAATGGATTTCTTTCATAGAGACAACTTCTGGATAGGTTTAAAGCAGAGAGTTCGATCGCGTATTTTATAAAACAATGCAGTCAACAGTTGCTGACTACTCCCCTTATGCTGACCATTCTTGCTAGAGAGTTAGTAGATTATCCTAACTCACGCCCTGATGAGATGTGGTTTGAGATTGGGGGAAGACCATATAGGTTTGGAAAGCAGGAGTTCTTACTAGTGACAGGACTCTAGTTCGGATATGTTGACTTACATGTCCTTAAGTGGAAGCAAACAAATGAGGATAGTCTCTTGTGGCGACTTTTTAAAGGAATATCGCCGAGATTGGCTGAAATTATGCAAATGTTTAGGGTCTGAGGGGAAGATATAAGCGATGAGGACATCTTGAAGTTGAGTAATATAATCATCGCTTATGATTTATTCTACGGCTTTGATGATCGGTCTAGGGTGGAAGATTATCTGTGGGTCTTGATAGAGGATCTTGATATGTGGAATAAGTTCCCCTTTGGTACAGTCGCCTATAGTAGGTTGATAGAGGGCCTTCATCGAGCGCTTGATGAGGATCGGCTTATGACTGGACGTAACATTAATTTGTATAGTTTTATTTGGGCATTTGAGGTACGATATTTAATATATTATCTTTCTAAATAATAAAAATTGTTTAGTGTTTATATACTAACTAATTGTTTATCAAAATTACAGTGGTGGTTAGTGGAAATGTTTCCGTGGTTGGAAAACAGGGTAGGAAAGAGAGTCATAGGCGGCGATGTGGTGCTGCCAAGGTGTGTGAATTGGATGTGTAATAGCAGAAAAAAAATAAGGTGGTTTAATGAGCTTAATCGTGTAAGTTTCTAAATTAACTTACATTTATTTTCATTTATTGACTATTATCATTTGTAATTATAATATTAAATATATTAAAATATGTTATGCAGTTAATAGGAGGGAGTAGCACCCTTGAGCCCACTGATGCAGAGAAAGAAAAAGATTATTGGATTTCTTTCAACCCTGAGCATTTGGTTAGGGAAAATGCCTATAAAGTAGGCGGTGGAGGGGTTGTTGATGAAGCTACAGGTGATGGTTCAAATAATGAGGAGAGGGAGAGTGAGCCTAATAGAGAGGAGGAGAGTGTGAGGGAGTCGAATAGGGAAGAGAAGAGTGAGACAGAGGCGACTAGGGAAGAGGAGGAAGAGGAGCAGCATCATTATCACATCCCAGACCCACGAGATAACTCAGATAGTGCATATTTAGAGGCAAGGACAAAAAGAGCACACGACCCGGTTCGAGGTGAGGATCAGCACGATGACACCGCAGTCCCACGAGGTCACACCGTGGCCCCTGGACCCTCTCAGCGTCAGGTGCGAATTTTGTATGATTATATTACTGTATTTTATTCTTACATAACTATCCATTTAATTATTATATTGTTATTTAATTAATTTTGCAGGAGCCTCAGACGAAGGTGGGCAAGATTATGGCCTTGTTGGAGTTTATTTTGAAGACACAACAGGAGCAAAATGAGAGGTTGAGTAGGATTGAGAGGGTGCTGAAAATCCGTGTGCCCTCGGATGGCGGGAATGACCCGAATGATGATGATGATGATGACGATGAGCATGATACTGAGAGCTCTATCCGAAATGAGTACATCCATCGCTCTTTACCATCAAAAAGAGCGTCACCATTGAAAACAACACCATCACCAAAAAGACAATGTTCAGTAGATGTTTCAGTACCGCAGCAGGATGAGAGTGACTGGGTAAATTTGTGATTTAATTTTTGTTTTAATTTCGTTTGTCAAATCATCACAAACTTGTAATTACAACTTTTAATTTTCTGCAGATTGTAGAGGTCCAGGGGGTAGGATCGCAGCTGCTGAGGGAGACCGATCAGATACTTCCCTATGAGGACCTACTGACCCATCAGGATCCACCGCAGCAGCATGAATTTGATCAGGTAAATTTTATGTTTGTTTAGTAATTTAATTTTGTTTTGCTAATCATGATAAACTTGAGCAGATTGAGGAGGTTCAGGAGGTAGGATCGTAGCTGCTGAGGGAGGTCGATCGGATACCTCCCCGTGAGGACCTTCCAACCGATCAGCATCCACCGCAGCAGGATGCGAGCGAGCAGGTAAATTTATAATTTAGTTTGTGTTTTAGTTCAATTTTTCAAATAATGGTAAACTTGTAATTACAACTTTTAATTTTCTGCAGATTATAGAGGTCCAGGGGGTAGGATCACAGCTGCTAGGGGAGGTCGATCGGATACCTCCCCGTGAGGACCTTCCAGCCGATCAGCATCCACCGCAGCAGGATGAGAGCGAGTAGGTAAATTTATAATTTAGTTTGTGTTTTAGTTCAGTTTTTCAAATAATGGTAAACTTGTAATTACAACTTTTAATTTTCTGCAGATTATAGAGGTCCAGGGGGTAGGATCACAGCTGCTAGGGGAGGTCGATCGGATACCTCCCCGTGAGGACCTTCCAGTCGATCAGGATCCACCGCAGCAGCATGAGTGTGATCAGGTAAATTTTGTGTTTGTTTTGTAATTTAGTTTGGTTTTGTTAATCATTATAAACTTGTAATTACAACTTTTGATTTTTTGCAGACTGTAGAGGTTCAGGAGTTAGGATCGGGGTCGTTGGGGGAGGTCGAGGTCCCACTACATCATGACCCACCATTTGAAGGGAAACCGACATGGCCTAAACGAAAAATTAAACCGTCGGTATCTCTATTATCACCATACATAGATCCTGAATGCGCGAAAAAGAAGAAAAAAGTGTCAAAGGAGCAGGTGACAGAAACTGTATTACTGGAGGATGATATGGTTGAAAAAGTGTACAAGCAATACAAAGCTTCCTCTTCTTTAGATCTCAGGTATTAATAAAAATATTCATTATCTTTGTTTAATTCTATTACTAATCTAATATAACTGGCTTTTAATTCTTGTTTTGATTTTAGGCGTTACGTCGACGGTTATCCGCTAGCATTCACCCCTGAAGACTTTTGTACTATTGAGAATGAGGATAGTTGGTTGACATCAGAGCATATCGATGGTTATTTACAGTGCCTACGGATCAAAGAAAGCGAGTGGTGGAATGAGGTTCCTGATGAGAGATATGTAGTGCATGGATCGACTTTTTTTGTGAGTGTTTACATTTTATAATTACTAAAATATTTTTTTCATCTTTCTATATCTATTAAGTAATAAATAATTTTATCACTTGTAGGCGGACTTGTCATTAGTTATGAATAAGGAATATGTCAGTAAAGGAAAGACATTTGATCCTACTACAGCTGTGATCCCCCCTCACTGGATAAGGTTTGCTAACGGTTTGGAGGATGCTAAAATCCCTTGGTGGTCTGTTAATTATGTAAGTGTCGTACGAATAAAAATAATTGTTTGATTGTTCGAATTCGAACTATATCACTGACGTTCTCAACATGCAGCTGTTGTTCCCATGTAGTTTATATCAGACCCATTGGATAGTCTGCAAGGTGTGCCTAAGAGAGCAGAAGATTGTCATATATGATCCAGCTAGTTCCATAGAGTTTGTCCACAGGAGAAATGCTATTGAGCCGTTGGTCTGCTATCTACCGTTGATCTTACGGGCGATTGATTACTACGGGAAGACCAACACAGAAATGCCACCTATAGAAAAAATATGGGATGTGGAGCGTGTGGATAAACAAAAAGTGCCTCAGCAACCTGATGGGTAAATATATTTTCTTTAGTCATATATTTAAATAATGTATAATAAATTATCTTACCTAAATCTATGCGTAATACAGGAGCAGTTGCGGGGCATATTGTGCAATGTACATTCATGATATCTTATGCTCTCTAGAGGGTGAATGGAAATTTGTCCAAACCAAGGAAAACGCCTGTCAAATAAGGGCACAGATAGCATCGGATTTATATATGTATTCCACCCCAAGATACAGAGTAGACGATTGGGGGCGATGGATATTAGATGAGGATGGCAATGTTGTATATGATTGATTGGTTTATATATTTGTTTATATTTGATTCATTTATCATCGTTATTTAGTAAATATTTGCTCAAATATTGTGTGGTAGTATGATGGTGGATTAAGAGACTGAGTCTCTATAAGAAATAGTAGAAGTGTTATTTTTTATGTAGGTTTATTGGAAAGTATGTGAAAAAACAAAGGAAATTCTGTCAAAATTTTTCTAAATTATTTCCTTTAAAAAAAAAAATCGGTTTAAGAGAGGATATGAAAACCGTCGTCGGGTTACATAATGACACATATACCGACGACGGTATCAACATAGTGATGCATACCGATTCCATACATCGGGTGGATCTGGAATCTAAACCGATATCGGTTTTAGAATTGCCACAAAAACCGACTCCGGGTTTAATAATAGAATGTACACCGATTGCATAAATCGGATGTCTGCAATGTCATCCGATATCGGTTTTAACAAAGCCACCAATACCGATATCGGTTCTTGTCACCCCTTGCATACCGATTTTAAAATTTCTCAACATAAAATTAAGAATTTTTGTTCATTTTCTTTGTTTCCATTGATCAAAAAAGCCCCCAAACTATAAATTTCCTATTATGTATATCTACAACCCAACAATGTAGACAAACATGAGACATTATATCTTGAGTTATGATGTGTACTTTGACCTAATGACATCTAACAATTCAATGTGATAAATATAGTGGATATAGCAATATATTTTCTTAATTCAATTAAATTAACATAATTTAAAGCCAATGTGGATCATTTTTGTCCCACCAAAACATCATAAAGTGGTAAAAAAAAAAAAAAAATTTGTATCGGTTTTTGAGGTGTCTCTATACTCGACGTCGGGTTTTATGGAAGCTAAAAACCGACACCGGTGTAAGACGTACAACGCGACCCGACATCGACTGAATTCACCGCTACAACCGACGTCGAAAATGCAATGAATCAAAGCCCGACGTCGGTTTATGATTTAAATCAAACCGACGTCGGTTTAAGTGCAAAAACGAATTTTTTTTTTAATTTTTTAATATTTTATTTTATTTTATTTTTTTAGGTTGTTTTTTTCATTTGTTATCTCATTTGTATGTTTCCAATATAAAAAATTTGATATCAATTTATTCAATCTATTTTTACTCAATTTTTTCACCCTCAATCAAAATAATATAAAAAATTTCAAATTTTAACATAAGACCCTCTATTTTGTTTTCATATTAGAGACGATATAATCGAACCTTGTAATATAATATTAATAATTACGAATAAACTAGTTCAACTACCATAAAAACAGAAATAGACTTCGTTTATATATCAAATTTTGAGCAACAAATGTGATAAACCTTACAACATCATGTCTATTCATTACAAATTTCCATCATCTTCTGAGGGTGGAATAGGGAACTGTAGATCACATCGACGTCGCGTGTGTCCAGTCATACCACAAAGGCTGCATTTTCGGGAGGTTCTAACTCGTCCAATAGGAGCGGCATTCACTCGAGCCTCTGTATCATCTTCTGTCATGCTCCCAGTGGCAATGGAGCTAGTTCCGGCCTCTCCAACAATTTCTGTGCTAGTCCCAGCATCTTCAACAGCTTCTGCACTTGTCCCAGCACGTCCAGCTTGACCTACGCTCGTCCCTCCGATAGTAAGGTTAGGACAACGAAGACGGTTGTGTCCCCTTTCACCACATTTTCCACACTTTTTCTTTCGACGACTTTCTCTAGCTGAAGGAATTCATATCTCTTTCGGTCTACCTGCTTGTCGTCTTCCTTGGGATGGTAGTACAATCATACTTTTGACTTCTGAAGGAACATGCCAATCTTTTGGGCCAGGAACAGGATTGATCGGACGTGCATATGCAGCTTCTAGCCATTCTTTGCTATAATAATCATGACAAAATGTATAATAATGAACACCATTCACCCTGATATACGACAAAGATAGAAGGTTACCGACTGATATTAAATAACAAAAACATAATAATAAAGTATAATTACGATACCTGGCAACAGCAATTGCATGATGACATGGCAATTGATCTAGATCCCAATGCCGACAACTGCATGTCCGCTCAAAAGGCCGAACAAAACCATAACCCAGTTCATGTGTGACTCCGAACTGGATCGGCTGTTGAATGACAGATACCATGGCACTTGTCGATTCATTGGCCATCGAGTTCACATGATCTTCTGCAGTTTTGGTAACCGAAGTTCTGAGTTTCTCAGCATGAACACGTCTATCATTATACCACTTTTGCAGCATATGTCTTAGATATTCATGTGCAGTTGTTATTGGAAGCCGACGTGCTTTCATCATGCATTTGTTCAGCGACTCTGCAATGTTAGTGGTCATCATGCCATATCTTCTTTTAGGAGAATATGCACGTGACCATTTTGTCACTCCAACATCAATCAATTTTTCATGCATTTACGGACATACCTGTTGAATTTGTTCCAAATATCTATCACAATCTGGCCTTGTATAACAATATGCTGCAAGGTAGAACATATCCTCCACATCTTTTTGCTTTCTAAAGTGTTTTTTCAGGTTTTGCTTCAAGTGGAAGAAACAGAACACTTGTGGGACTTCGAGAAAAACATCACCCATCGCATTCGCAATGCTTTTATGACGATCGGATACAATAATCAAATCCAATGGCAAATGGTGCCTCCCACCGATAATCTCTCTCAATCTACTTAAAAACCAAGTCCATGAATTATCCGACTCTCCATCACCAAATCCAAAAGCGATAGGATAAATCATCTCCTCCCCATCTTTGCATGCAGCAACAAAAATCACTCCTTTGTATTCACCTTTCAAATGAGTGGCATCAATCGCAATAACCGGTCTGATGTAAGATCGAAAACACTCAATTTAGGCTCCAAGTGCAACGAATGAATATAAAAAGCTGTTGTTTTCATATGTCTCAATTGCAGTCACTGTACCAGGGTTTGTTTCTTTTAACATGTGAAAATATGAAGGAAGCTGCTGAAATGACTCATCTGCTTTTCCATATGCTAGTTTCTTTGCATATTGTAAAGACCTCCAAGCTTTAGTGTACATGATCTGCACACCATATTGCTCCAACATTTCTGCAATCAAAAGCTGAGGTGTTATACTATCAAGGCCCATTTTTTTCTGATACAATGTTGCTACGACAACAGTCTTCACACTGCGTCTATGTGACTCGTAAGCATCTTGACAACATGTGTGCTCTGGTACATACTTATACACATACCACATAGAACCACCCTTTCTACATCTTGCACGAATCTCAAAACTACAACTTAAATCCTTGCAACCAGCCTCATATCTAACCGTGCATGAACGTCTGACTTTATGTTGATGCTTGGAATTAAGCACACATTTTCCAACGGCTACATTCAGTTCATATTTACTGTCAAAAAATGCACCTCTGTACAATGTATCACGTCGGATGAAGGTCGACATAGCCACTGATGTACCCTCAATTTCACACTGATCTACACCAGGAACAATCCAGTATGGTTGTGAAGGGTTGGTTTCAAATTGTGAACCCGAAAATCGTACTTCTGGATACTCCACGGTCTCTGTATCAGCTCTAGTTTCAATGTCATCACCTTCAGTTTCCTCATTATCATCTTCACTGTTCGATGTCTCATCACCATCGCTAACTGCATCCTGATCTTCATCATCATAATCATTTCCGCCAAAATCAAACTCATACATTGGACTTTCTACAGATGTAAATGCGACAATAGAAGCTGAAACTTGGTTGCTACCACTAGAAGAAATAAAACAATTTTGACCTCCACCTATAATCGGACTTGCAATTCTATCTGTAGGTACCTCCACATGCCTTGGATATGATATTGCATTAATGGCAAACTGAGGGACAGTAGAGCTAATACCTCTAGAATCTCTCATAATCTTATCAACATAAATTTCTCTATAATCAGCTTTTTTGTCTGAAATCACACTTCGGACACTGAGATCAGTAGTGATTGGAATCTTCACTGCGGGCATTCCCCTAGCTCGGAGTAAATAATGCAAATGAATATCCCATATTCTTTTATCAATGTCAGTCACTATGTAAACGAATTCTACCAATCGAGAAAAATTAACGTTCTTAGGGGCCCCCATCATGAATGTCTCACTTCCAACATAGTTATTCCCATTCCACTCTCCATTACATTTGACTATTATCGGCACTTCACTCATTCCTATAAAATTTAAAGTATAAAAAATTAGTGTAACACATACTTATGTCATATTAAAATTTAGTATCTAATTTCCTATTGTCAAATTCATCAAAATCCAACCAAATATTATATAATTAATATCAAACATACACAACTGAAGTAATAGAAAAACAAAAAAAAAAAAAAAAAACAACACATCACAGAATCCGATTCGGGTTTTGTGAAATCATGTATCCCGAATCGGTTTTTGTGAATAAACATAAACCGATTAAGGGTTTATGTGATCTTGAAACCCGATTCGGGTTATGTTATTCCATACAACTCGATTCGGGTTATATTAATAAAGACAACCCGATTCGGGTTACGCATATTCACAAAACCCGACGATTTATAGAGAAATACAGTATTTTTCACGTTCTTTTTTCTCTTCGCTTTTGTGCAGATCTCACTCACATCAGGTTAAATCACAACCACAATTCACTCTTATGCCCTAAAACTAAGCAATGTGACTAAAATAATTTGAAAATCAACCAACAACAACAATCACATACCTTAACTTGAAGAAAAGCTTGAATGTAGAGTTTGTTAGAGGCAAAGAAGCTTCGAAATGCAGCTTTAATGAGTAGTAAACAACTTAATAAGTGCACGAAATGTAGCTGTTATGGATGGAAAAAAAAAAAAACGTAAGGATGAAAGATGTGGGAGCCGTTTGCAAGAGAAAAGGGAAGAAGAAGAGTAAGGAAAAGGGCAATTTCGTAATTTCAGTAAGGTTTTAATGGGAATTTTAAATTGAAAAATACTTAGGGGTAGTTTGGGTAATGTGGATATAGGTAGTAATTAGTTTATTTGAGAGGTTAAAAAGGAATTTTTGTAAATATAGTGATAAAAATGAATTTTTCTTTTTGTTATGGACTCAAATTGAAAAGCACTCTTATTATAACTTTACTTTCACTTATACATAATGTAGGAATTTTGAAAAAAAAAAAATTATAATTTTGGGTATACGGATAATCGTAGAAGGCTGTAAAAGTAGCCACTCAAATTTATTTTAACCATGTACTATCCTACTCACAAACAAAATTCAAGCAAACTAACAAGTGAAGCCCAAAATTTATACCTGTTGAACTCCCTTAAATAAGTAAATGACTTTTGGGCTCTTGGGTTGGACACAAACGAAAGAAAACCCATCGTATCTATTTAGTGGGTTTAATCCATTAAACAAACAAACAACTGAAGCCCAAAACTTGTATATAAGTTTTGGGCTCTCTTGTGGGAAAGGAGCATGTAAAATAGAACCGCATAATGAAAGATGGAAATGCAACATGTATGATATTTGTAAATCTTATAGCAACAATTTCACATTAAATAGGTATATTGTATTTCTTACAAAGCATATCACCTCCACATATTTATATTTAGTTTGATAAGTTACATCTTATACATAATAAATAGTAACTTAGAATCCTATTATGGTTGTGAAAATTTTTACCTAGGGTAGAAATAAATAATATCTATACTTACTGATATACGAGAGACAACAAAAGTGAATAGAGTAGAATCAAAATCTTTCCATACCTTAGGATGAAAATCTGCCAATGGATGAAATATTTCTTGGTCCGATTTAATTTTGCTAAACATGTAATGTGTTTGAGATTTGAAGCGAACAAGGGTGTTAATGAGTTAAATAGGTATAGGGACTGGTATTCTGCATATACCCAAACCCATTTTCCATCATTTTACCCATACCCACCCAAAGCCCCATTTGGGGGAATTGGATATGAAGTATTTGGGGATGGTTTCCCCCATACTCACACTTGTTACCTAATTTTCTCCATTTGATGTTGTTTGACCATATTTGACCAAAAAATTTGAAAAATAAAAAAATTCATAAATTTAAATACATATAAATAAAAACATAATTCACTAAATAATTCCATCAACTCACTAAATCCATAAAAAAAAAAAAAAACTTGAAAATAATCTCATCATTCATCACAATCCAATTTTACATGAGTTATAACTCATTATTAAAATATATATATACACATACACAAGTTACAACTCATGATTTTAAAAAAAGGAAAAAATATACACACGAGATACAACTCATGATTAAACAAGGAAAAAAAAACACGAGTTACAGCTCATGGTTAAATATACATATATATATATATATATAGAACATATGCACGAGTTACAACTCATGATTAGAAATTAAAAAAAAAATAACATACACAAGTTACAACTCATGATTTTAAAAAAAGAAAAAATACATACACGAGTTACAACTCATGATTAAAAAAAAAAAAAAACATGAGTTACGACTGATGGTTAAATATACATATATATATGTTAACATTTATATATATATATATATATATATATATATAGACATACACACGAGTTACACACATGATTAAAAAAAAAAAAACTATCATAGACATCTACAAAGAGAAGAGAGGTGAGAAAAATTGAAAAGGGAATTCAAGCTCCATGATGAGAAAATTAGAGGATATGAAGTAGTAGAGTATTATTGGCTTGTTTAATAGCTTTTCATGTTGTAGAGCTTTTAATATTCTAAATCTTATATAGTTACCACTCGTGATTTTATGTGAAAGTATCTAGGGATGGTTTTCCCCATACCCACACCTATTACTTGATTTCCTCCATTTGACCTCGTTTGACCATATTTGACCAAAAACTTTAAAAATAATTAAATTCATAAATTCAAATACATATAAATAAAAACATAATTTACTAAATAATTTTATCCACTCACTAAATCCGCAAAAAACTCGAAAAGGAAAATAATCTCATCATTTATTACAATCCAATTTTCCATGAGTTACAACTCATGATTAAAAAAAATGTACATACATGAGTTACAACTTGTATTTAAAAAAGTAAAAAAGAAAAAAAAAAAAAAAAAAAAAAAAAAAAATTAAAAAAGCAAAAAAAAAAAGACATGAGGTACAACTCATGATTAAATATATATATATATATACACACTCGAGTAACAACTCATGAATTTTTTTTAAAAAAAAAAAAAAAAAACAACAACATATATATTTGGGGGGAAATGGATAAATGGATATGGGATGGTTTCCCATACCCATACCCATTTACAAATGGGTTTTGAACTTACCCCCAAACCCATATCCATAACCAAAAGACTCTTCAAAAAGTTGCCCCCAAGTGGATATAGGTGTCCGGGTATTAGTGTACTCGGGTATGTTACGACCTCCCTAAAAGTGAGCTGCACTTATGAACTTATTTTTGGAAAAGGCAAAATGATGACCTTGTAATAACATACTTAGGGGAACATTTGGATAATGAAAGAATAATGTAAAGAGTTTGTTGATGAAAGTGCTTGTTGTTCTTGTGCCATCTGAGTTAATTGAAGGAACAAGAGTTTATCAAAGTTATCAAATAGCCAGAGTGAATGATCTGTTTATAGTTGGTTTATGAACAAATAAATATTTACTGTTGAACAAGTAAATATTTCATTTTTCAATTACAAGTTGCCGCCCATAGGTATAATTTCTACTCTTCTATTGCCGCTGACATTGATTAAAATTTTGACATTCGTTTCTCTTTTTATATTATCTAAATTGTAAACAATTTGAAATTGTTAATGCAGTGTTTGGAATTGTAGAAATTAAATACTGGGTTTCGTGTAAAAATATATTATGTAGGAGATGGGAATAAATAAAGGAGGTTGAGTGGCAAAGATGGAAACTGTAGTTTGTGACTTTGTATTTTAAAATTGTTTATTATAATTTATTATACATATATTTATTTTGTCTAATTACAACTAAACATGCCTAATTACAATTAGTATATGTGATTTTATCTGTAAATTGTGGTAAATGTGATCTGACTTATTTATATATATATGTCCTCTTGGGTATATCTAAGGTATCAATACAGTTAACAAAAAAAAAAGTGATTGTATTCTAAAATTGTTGATTGTAATTTATTATATCTGATTACAACTAAATAGCTCATATCATATTTACAGCAATCGATAGATATAATCACATTTATTGATTGTAATTAAACATATTTATTTGTAATAAGATAAATAACGATGTAATAAATTATAATCAGCAATTTTAGAATATAATCATTTTTTTTTTAATAAAGTGTATTGATATATGAGATATATCATAGAATGTGATATATATATATATATATATATGAGTGATCATACTATTAGTGTCTCATAACTTTAAAAAGTTAAGACGAATCAATTAAATTCATCAATTGCATTAGAATTAAATATGACAGAGAATTTGTTTTAGGAGAGAAAATACAATAGATGAATTTGATTAGTTTGACCCAACCTTTTAAAGTTAGAAGGCATTGATGGTAGAAATACTCATATATATATATTAAATAATATGTACACACACTAATCATAAAAGGTTTGGCTATTGTCTCACATATCATATTCATAGCAAATCATATTATAGACTAATTCATGTCTATATTTTGTCTAAAGTGTAGATTTATTGTTATGAGATAGTTTTTGTCTATTAAATTATATATTATTATAATTTTCCTAAATCAGATTTCTTATTTTGAATCATTATAATCTCCTTATCAATCTTATTGAAATTATATGCCTCCAAATAAGTGAGCAAGCCACCATTCAACTATGTATTCCCTATTCAATTAAGTAAAACTAAAACTATTCGGTATATGAACAAAAAATTGAGATTTCAGAGTTTATTTATTAAACGTAGTAAATTAAAATTTAAAATGTTAGAATTATAAATATCTGCGTATTATAAATATGCATGCGGTGGCAGAGCTATGGGACGCCCACAAGGACCATGACACCCCAAGCCTAGCCAATTGATATTTTTATTTTTCTAAAATGTAGTTTTTGTTATTTTTCATGTAAAATATATATTATTAAAATTCAATTAATTCATCCAATTAATTATTATATATTATTATAATTAAAGTTACATTTATCAAACTAGATTTTGCTTAACAACATAAAATACTTCATTCTTATTATTTCATGATATTTAAATAATTTCATTATTACCATCATAAATAGGAATATTGGGTTTCCCATTATTAATATATTTTGTATCCTAGCTCCACCCTGTATATGATAGTTTTTTTCTTTTTTTTTTTTTGTTAATTATGGGAATATGTTTCGTTAAGTTATTATAGTAGATTTTTAAAATATATAATTAGTTATTGATTTCGATAGTTTCTTTACCCATTCCATATTATTATTATTATTTTTTAAAATTATTTCTTTTCAAGCATAAATCAAACAACAACATAATAAAATAGTGTAATAATAACATCAAATAAAATATGAGAGATATTAGTGTACATACCTTTCAATAACAGTAGGATCAAATAAACAATAGTATAGGTCTAGTAAGCAATAACAGTTTAAAAAAAAAAAAAAAAAACTTTATTCACAATGCAAGTGTCTAAAGAAATTGATTTGTGTTTGAATATATTTTCTGGAGAAGAAAAAGCAAAAGTTCATCCTTTATATCAACACCCCATTATAGTTTAAATAACATATATTTCTGCCATAAACTTGTCAACTACTCTCACAGTTGATCATCATTAGCTATTATCCAATTTCAAATTAGATGTTGGATGTTGGTTATGGATTCTGGATTAAACTTGACCTATAACTCAAGGCTTAATTATTCATTCCGGGTGGACTTTTGTAATTTCTAACATCTCCCACAAATCTATTCTCAAATATTCATACAGGCAAATACACGGTATGACCTATGAATAATTGTTGATCTTGAAGCTTGTAGTCTGATATTTCAATGATAAAATATCACATATTGTTCACATGTATCCTAGATTCAATTTCAAAAATTTTATTAGCACAAGTATACTTAATCACTCTTTTAATTGATAAATAAGCTACATTTGGCTTTAACAATTCTATGTATTCATAATTGCAATCACAACTTTGATCACAATTTGATCAACCGATGAATACATTATCTGAAAGAAATATCGACTTTTCCCAGTCAACTTTCATCCTTTGGTCCACAAAGACAACTGCCACTATAGATATACCACATAGGTTGGATTTTCATAACCATAGAAAGATATGTAAAAGGCACTAACATCATCCTATGACTTTAGGATAAAGCCAATGGCCTACAAGGATACTGTTTAGAGTTTTATAATTCTAAGGGAACTTACACAATGAGGAAGCAGAAGTTCATTCTCTCATTTTCCATATTGGTCACTTAAACACACATGGTATGAATCATGTGTTACAGTGAATTTCATTCTAAATTAAGAATGCATATATCTAATAGTTATTTCACTGAACGGATTGTTTAACCTGAGTTCTTAACTGCTCACTTTTCAAAATGCCATATTAAGATCTTACATTTGTTTTAATCAGGTTTCAATGACAGCAGAATAATAGTCATTCATCGATTTTCATAATTTATTTATATATAGAGAAAACCTCATTTTGACTAAGTTAAGGCCATAGAATCATATATTTGATCTCTAAGAAAATTATATTAGTTATAATTTTCAATGATATATATGTCTCATCTTAGCTTGTTTTTCCCAAACAACCAAGGCAATAACATATGTAAGAATGCTAGTCTCTACTTGATGACATATGTTTAACAAGTTCTCATATGAAATATGCATGCTAGTCTAAAAAAATGAAGATTCAAATTGAATTGATATTTTAATTCATAAGTAGAAGAACAAATTAGTTCAAACAATTCAATATATACAAACAATATTACAATCTATGCAATCCTAAGGATTTCGCATATGACTTATACACATCTCTAGTCATTGCTTTAGTCAATAAGTCTGCAATCATCATGTGCGTAGAAATATATTGAACTTTCACTTCTTCATTATAATATCCCTTAGAAAATTATATTTGCCTCTATATGTTTTGATTTGCTGTGACACTTGGAATCTTTTGTATATGCAATTGCAACTTAACTATCATAATAAACAGTTACTAGTTGCTCTGCATCGGTAACGATCTTAAAATCTTCTAAGGATCTCTTAAGCCAAACGATTTCTTGTACTACCATCGAACATGCCACAAATTCGACTTTCATTATTGATAGGGCTATGCATGTTTGCTTTTTATTACACCATGAATGGCATCATGACTAAGTAAATATGTATAACCTCAGGTAGATTATGTTTATTTAAATCACCTCCTCAATCGGCATTCGTATAATCGACTAAATGAAGATCATCTTCTTGGTAACGAAGAGAGTAATCTATAGTACCCTTGAGATATGCCAAGATTCTCTTAACAACAATCCAATATTTTTGTCCGGGATTTGAGAGGTATTTGCTTGTAAATCCAACAACATAATAGATTTCTAGTCTTGTACACATCATAACATATGTGAGATTTCTAATAGCACTGGAATAAGGAACTTTCTATATCTTTTCACATTCTTATGAAGTCTTAGGACACATGTCAAGATTAAAAGTTTGTCCTTTTGATATAAGAGTATCTATTGGCTTGTAATTAGCCGTATTAAAATATTCAATAGTCTTTCTTATATAAGTCTCTTATGATAGAGCAAGAAATTTTATTAAATGGTTTTTTGTAATTTACTCCTAATATATAGACAACCTTAATCATATCTTTCATTTCAAAATTTGAGGACAACCATTTCTTTATGGTTGTTACAAATTCTTTGTCGTTCCTGGCTAATAAAATATCATCCATATATAAAGATAATATTACAAATTTATCATCACATCATTTGATGTATACGTAATGGTCCTCTTCTGTCATTATAAAATCATAAGAATGATAGATTGATGGAAACGAAGATACCATTTTCTGGAAGATTGCTTTAATCCATATATGAATCGTTTGAGCTTGCATACTTTGTGCTTTTGACCTTTAATAATGAAATTCTCAGGCTATTTCATATAAATCTCTTCTTCCAATTCTCCGTTTAGAAATGTCGTCTTTACATCAATATGATGCAATTCTAAATCTATATGTGCAACAATTGCTAAGATGAGGTGTATGAAAGGAAATCTCGCTGCAGGTGAGAAAGTTTCTTCATAGTCTATACCTTTTTGTTGAGTATAACCTTTAGTGACCAATCACGCCTTATATCTTTCTAGTGTGCCATTCGCCTTTCGTTTGATTCGTAAGACCATTTATTTCCAATAGCTCTTCGATTAGGTGGTAAATCAATCGTCATTGACTCCATTTCTTCGTGTATGACTTTCACCCATAACTCTTTAACAAAAGAATTGAGAGCCTCTTTCACATTTCTTGGCTTATCACTATCATATGAAGCAATTATAAATGCTTCCTCTTCAATCTCGAATCGACGACATGGAATATCTTAAAATTGCTTCTATGAGATGGCGAATCCATCACGTTGCTCCCACTAGAGATTGAAGGTCCTATTAAATTTTTTATTATCTCTGTAAGAGCATTTTGATGTACATCATTTTCTTGATCATCCAATTCAAAAAATTGAACATTTTTATCAATTTCACCTCTGTCAGGAAATTTATTCTTTAGAAAATTGACATCTCGTGATTTTAATTCAGTCACTTCTCCATTCATATGTTATCTAACGAGTACATATTCTTTGGAGTGCTAAGAGTATCTAATAAAAATACATCTTTTACTTTTTACACTCAAATTTCCATATTTATTAGATAAATCATGCATATGACTTGTACATCCCTAGGGTCGTAAGTGAGTTTGGTTAGGTTTTCTACTCGTCCATAACTTATAAGGTGTTGAAATTACTGATTTTGTGGGAACTTGATTAAGTATGTATATGGTTGTCAATAATGCATCTCCCTAATAGGATATTGGGAGATTTCTTGTGCCATCATAAAGCTAACTATTTCCAATAAGATTTTATTTCTTCTCTTTACAACACCATTTTGCTACAAAGTTCTAGGACTTGTTAATTGTCTATCTATGTTTTTTTCATTACATAATTCCTTGAATTGTTTAGAGAGGCATTCACGTTCATGATCGGTTTCCAAAATTTTGATTTGTCTATCCAATTGATTCTTCACCAAATTTATGTATAATTTAAAGCAGTCCAATGCTTCAGATTTGTGAGAGATCAAATAAACATGACAAAAATACATGAAATCATCAATGGATGTAATAAAATACAAGGCATCAGGCCTTACACTAATATTCATTGGACCATAGATGTCAGAATGAATTAATTGTAATAGATGGTCTACTTTAATTATTTTTCCAAACGGTTTTTTAGTTATTTTTCTAGCTAGACAACTTTCACAAATAGATAAATCTACTTTGTTAATTGGGCTTAATAATCCTTCTTTGTCTAATCTATTCATCCTATCTTGATATATATGACCCAATTTAACATGCCTAATATTTGCATCAACATTAGAATAAGCAATTAGAGAAAAATAACCATCATCATAATTAAAACCATTTGTCTTGATATTTAGTACAATAAAACTATCTCACATATAACAAGTACCTATTCGAATAGAATTCAACATAATATCTATACAATCACCATAAAAATTCATAGCATATCCCAACTTTAAAAGTACTTGAACATACACTAGATTTTGTAGAATATTTAGGGCAAAAAGTACATCATGGAGATAAAATATCTGGCCACCATACAATATAAGCTTACATGTGTCATTCTCTTCACTTCAACATGTGAATTACTCCCCACATAGATCCATCTTGTTCCATGACTTATTCGACGATACTCTACAAATATTGCTTGATCTCTGACTATATGGTTTGTTGCTCCTGAGTTTATAGTCTACAAAGGATGGGATTTCATAAGTAATATTGAACTAGAAACATAAACATAATTAGGCAAATTGGAGTAATGATAAACCTTCTCCTACTTGGGCTTAGTGTATTCCTAAGCAAAATGGCCTAACTTTCCATAGTTGAAACATGTCATCTTGGTTTTGTCCTTTTTACCCCCAGAACGCTTGCCTCTCTTGTGCTTTCCAGTCTTATTCTTCTTAAAGTTAGGGTTACCTTTCCTTTTCTTAAAGTTATTCTTTCTTCTCTTACGCTTAAAGCCTGAGCTATTATGCTTGCAGGATTCAGTCGTGTAAAGTTGACCGAAAACCTTAACCGCTTCCAAACCCTTATCTTCCAACTTAACATGACGCAAAATGTCATCAAAAGTTTTGATGGTGTCATTATGAGTCATGTTGATCTTCATATTCTCCCAACTAGAGAGAAGAAACTAGATCATAGCCTGTAATTATTACTCATCAGTGAGGCTATACCCTGCAGACTTGAGCTTACGAATTATGTTTGACATATTCCTAAGATGCTACCTCATTGTATGATTTTGGCGCTTCCTATAGGTGTCAAATTTGATGGTAAGCCTCCTCAACTTAGTGGTTGAAGTACCACCATACTTGCCTTTTAAGGCTATCCACATGTCCTGGACAGTCTCATATTTCTTCATACATACACATGAGGTCATCATCCATGCTGCTAGGATCATGATTCGAGCAATGCTGTTCTTTCTTTTCCTAAGTCTAATAGATCTTCATGTCGCTCCGACCTTGAATAGATGTACCTGACTGGGGTGGTACCATGGTATTTGTAAGAGTCTCAAGAGCATCTTGCTCTTTGAGGATATACTGAATTTTGCAATGCCATATGTCATAGTTATCACCATTCAATTTCTCACTCTTGTTAAGCTTAACTACGATATTCTTTGATGCTAAAGCCATTTCCAGAAATTTATCTTATTCAAAGACAGGTAAAAGATATCTATTCTAGCATATA
>CM034462.1:34188190-34223709 GCA_019925255.1 Litchi chinensis | reverse complement strand
TTCTATGAGATGGCGAATCCATCACGTTGCTCCCACTAGAGATTGAAGGTCCTATTAAATTTTATTATCTCTGTAGGAGCATTTTGATGTACATCATTTTCTGATCATCCAATTCAAAAAATTGAACATTTTTATCAATTTCACCTCTGTCAGGAAATTTATTCTCTAGAAAATTGACATCTCATGATTTTAATTCAGTCACTTCTCCATCCATATGTTCTCTAACCAGTACATATCCTTTGGAGTGCTCAGAGTATCTAATAAAAATACATCTTTTACCTTTTACACTCAATTTTCCATATTTATTAGATAAATCATGCATATGACTTGTACATCCCTAGTGTCGTAAGTGAGTTAAGTTAGGTGTTCTACCCATCCATAACTCATAAGGTGTTGAAATTACTGATTTTGTGGGAACTCAATTAAGTATGTATATGGCCGTCAATAATGCATCTCCCCAATAGGATATTGGGAGATTTCTTGTGCCATCATAAACCTAACCATTTCCAATAAGATTTTATTTCTTCTCTCTACAACACCATTTTGCTACAAAGTTCTAGGACTTGTTAATTGTCTATCTATGGTTTTTTCATTACACAATTCCTTGAATTGTTCAGAGAGGCATTCACGTTCATGATCGGTTTCCAAAATTTTGATTTTTCTATCCAATTGATTCTTCACCAAATTTATGTATAATTTAAAGCAGTCCAATGCTTTAGATTTGTGAGAGATCAAATAAACATGACAAAAATATGTGAAATCATCAATGGATGTAATAAAATATAAGGCATCATGCCTTACTCTAATATTCATTGGACCATAAAAGCCAAAATGAATTAATTGTAATAGATGGTCTACTTTAATTCTTTTTCCAAACGGTTTTTTAGTTATTTTTCTAGTTAGACAACTTTCACAAATAGATAAATCTATTTTGTTAATTGGGCTTAATAATCCTTCTTTGTCTAATCTATTCATCCTATCTTGACCTATATGACCCAGTTTAACATGCCTAATATTTGCATCAACATTAGAATAAGCAATTAGAGAAAAATAACCATCATCATAATTAAAACCGTTTGTCTTGATATTTAGTACAATAAAACTATCTCACATATAACAAGTACCTATTCGAACAGAATTCAACATAATATCTATACAATCACCATAAAAATTCATAGCATATCCCAACTTTAAAAGTACTTGAACAGAAACTAGCTTTTGTAGAATATTAGGGGTAAAAAGTACATCATGGAGATAAAATATCTAGCCACCATACAATAGAAGCTTACATGTGTCAATTCTCTTCACTTCAACATGTGAATTATTCCCCATATAGATCCATCTTGTTCCATGACTTATTCAACGATACTCTACAAATGTTGCTCGATCTCTAACTATATGGTTTGTTGCTCCCGAGTTTATAGTCTATAAAGGATGGGATTTCATAAGTAATACTTAACTAGAAATATAAACATAATTAGGCAAATTGGAGTAATGATATACCTTCTCCTACTTGGGCTTAGTGTATTCCTAAGCAAAATGACCCAACTTTCCATAGTTGAAACATGTCATCTTGGTTTTATCCTTTTTACCCCCAGAACGCTTGCCCCTCTTATGCTTTCCAGTCTTATTCTTCTTAAAGTTAGGGTTACCTTTCCTTTTCTTAAAGTTCTTCTTTCTTCTCTTACGCTTAAAGCCTGAGCTATTATGCTTGCAAGATTCAGTCGTGTAAAGTTGACCGAAAACCTTAACCGCTTCCAAACCCTTATCTTCCAACTTAACATGACGCGAAATGTCATCAAAAGTTTTGATGGTGTCATTATGAGTATGTTGATCTTCATATTCTTCCAACTAGAGAGAAGAAACCAGATCATAACCTGTAATTATTACTCATCAGTGAGGCTATGCCCTGCAGACTTGAGCTTACGAATTATGTTTGACATTTTTCTAATATGCTACCTCATTGTATGATTTTGGCGTTTCCTGTAGGTGTCAAATTTGATGGTAAGCCTCCTCAGCTTAGTGGTTGAAGTCACCATACTTGCCTTTTAGGGCCATCCACATGTCCTAAGTCATCTCATATTTCTCATGCATACACATGAGGTCATCATCCATGCTGCTCGGGATCATGATTCGAGCAATGCTGTTCTTTCTTTTCCAAGTCTAATAGATCTTCATGTCGCTCCGACCTTGAATAGATGTACCTGACTGGGGTGGTACCATGGTATTTATAAGAGTCTCAAGAGCACTTTGCTCTTTGAGGATATACTGAATTTTGCGATGCCATATGTCATAGTTATCACCATTCAGTTTCTCACTCTTGTTAAGCTTAACTACGATATTCTTTGATGTTGAAACCATTTCCAGAAATTTATCTTATTCAGAGACAAGTAAAAGATATCTATTCTAGCATATATTATACAATTTCACATTTCCTTCGTAACAAACATACACCTACAATTATAATATGTGAATGCAAGAATTAGAGTAAAAAAAACAGTCAAGCTGCTTGATCATCGTCAACTAACAAGTTCAAACATGGTATATAAGTAAGCATTTTACTCAATCCAGTCCCATTCAAGTGTTAAGCAAAGAATACCCACTTTCAAATGAATATTATAACCATTCAATTAAATGCACAAATAATTACATTAAATGATGGGCCCCTCTTCCTTAAACTACTAGGTAGCCCGCCTGGCAATCTCATGGTGGCTTTCCAATTAAGATCTGTTTCGACTAAAAGGTTCCCGTGAAACTAAGCCTCTTACTCTTTTTGAAAACCTTTTAAAACTTTTGGAAATACTTTTCAAACGGAAGTGGGTATAAACTTTTTAAATTTTTAAAAGAGCTTTTCGCAAAATAGGGTTTACAAAATTCCGGCAACACGACGATTATTTTTTGAAAATTCCACCCTATAAAAACGTGATTTAAAACTTGTGCACTTCAAAAATCTCACATAATCTCAACTTCTAGGCTTCAAGCTCTCATTCATTTTCATAATCAATCATAAATATGATTTCAATTCAAAAGATCATTCGAAAATCATTGAACTTAAATAAAACATTGTGCACACATGATTTAAAACCCAATGTAAAAGCATAAATTATGTATCCTCAAAATAATATTAAAACATGCAACAAGTCTTAAATAGTTATAGATAGACATGATATTTCCAAAAGCAAACTAGTGCAGTAGCATTACGTCTTCAGCTCATTTGCACGTTCAACAGAGCTTCTTTGATTGCTGGCTCACACCTACACCTGGGGAGGGCTTTTATAAAAATATGAAGAGTGTTGAGTATTAACTCAATGAGTGGGTAATCTTTATAAACTACGATATTTGCTTTTAAAATATATCTCCTCCCAAAATAGTTTGAAAAACTAATAATTCATTTCAAATTGATAAAACTGTAAATTTCACAGATGGTATAAAAGTATTTCAGCTTGAAATTTTGTAATAATTTCACAAATCGTAAAATTTTCTCATTTTCTAAACCTTACGTCTTATGACGTGTCTTTCTTTCTGAAGCTTGCCTTACAAGGTAACCCAGGAAAACTCATCTCATGCGACTGTATGTCTACATGTCATAGAACTAGGACTAGGGAATGCTACCTGTGTAGTCGCACAGATGCGGGAACTCTGGGGTCGCGATTCCCTTCCTAACATCAAACAAATCTACACTACCGTATGTGTGCAAAGGTGACACACTGACTCAAATCCTCCGAAGTTAGTAACTCTCTCAACCAATCTACCATACATGCACACGGTACTATGGTCGGGTATCACTGGGGATTAGGATAAACCCAAGGCATTCGAAACCTTTCAATATGCTTAAAACTTTCTTTTATCTTTAACTTGGCTTGAAAGCATATTGATTTTAGCTCGTAAACTTTCGTTTCTCTAGTATATGACTTATAGCCAAAATATTTCCTTTTAAGGCAAAAGCCTAAAACTTTTGAAATTCCTTAACATGTATTTTTTATGTATGTATTTCATTCAAACTTTCTACTTTACTTCTAAAACAAATACATTTATAACATACACTTAAGAAACTATACATGCATTAATGATAACATGTTAAAAACTTGATTTATAAAGCATGATAAATCGAATATGAACATAAATATTTGCAATTATAAATAATCGATTGATAAAATTAATAAAAACTTTGTAAAAATCCACACTCACAATTTACTTCCCAATATAATAACCACTCTTTCATGCCTCCTTTAGCTCGCTACTTCACCTACACTTTAATACAAGCGCGATTTCCGTTTAGTACTTACACATGCATTAACACACACATAAGCTTAACTATGCAAGACTTTCGAAACACAATTTTTCAAGTCGTAACGACCCTAATTATTCGCATAAGCATTCCGTTCAAATTTCTCAACATTCAAGCATGTAAAACACCTCAATTAAAGTCCAATTTTCACATCATTGCATTAAACATATTTTTGTACCATTTTACCCTTGGTTGGCCGAATATGCAGTAATTTTTACACCATCAATCTATTCGATTTTTCTCATTACAAATACACTCAAACACACATAATATGATGTAAATTTAATTCAAATTTATAAAATATCATAATTGTGCAAATATGAAAAATTTTGTTGCGAAATGACTATTTGACATCCAAATAAGTTTCCTTTCAATTTCAAATTAATTCTATCATCAATATAACTTAAAAACTCATTCAAATCATCCAAAAATCATTATATAACACTTTAATACACTCATAACCAATTCATGGCAGTTTGCATACCAAAATTTTGCTTCTAATTTTAATATCACATTTCAATATTCTAACATAATCAACATGTATGAAATTCACTTAAATAATTGAACTCAAATTGGACTATAGAATTCCTTCTTTGGCCGAACCATAGCATGTCAATTTACCATATTTTTGCTTCTCATTTCAACACAAATCTCAACACTTTAACATATACACATGTATGAAAATTACTTAAATTAATCAAACTTAAATTAGACCATTTACATCATACCTTGGCCAAACCCTACATGCAACATATCACCAACATTTCCTTCGAGTTTTACATTTACATTCACTTCAAAATTATTTTAAATATCATGGCAAATCATCTAATATCCAAACTAACACCAACTCAAACTTAAATCACATCATTTTTCATGTCAAAGCAACCAAACAAAATTTGAATTACTAACGCATCCCTTGGTCGTGACTTTCATGCCAAAACCAATATCAACTTCCTTCAAATCTTACATTAAATCCACATGCAACATAATATCCTAAATTTTGGGACCTTAAATCCTTAAACCCAAAACCCAAAATCACAAAATGAAACATACAATCACCACAAGTCCATCAACAATAAAAAACCCAACCTTTCACACATAAAAAAATTATGAAAACTTAAATTACCTCTTGGAATCAACTCAAAATAGATGCACCTTACTCCTAGACTTGCATACACCCTTTGCATGTGATGAAAATGCTCAAAAATCACCTCCAAACCACCATACAAAGCTACCGCCCTACTTTGGCTAAGATACACCCCTTCTCTTTTCACCTTGTGGCCGAATGCTTCTTCTTTCTTTCAAATGATTTGCATGTGTTAAAAAACACTCAAAAACAACTTAAGAATCACAAAGTGCAGTAAGCTTACCTTGGTTCTTCCTCTTGGCCAAGACACCCTTTTTTCTCTCTTATGGTGGTCGAATGCTCCTCTCCTCTTTTTTCTTTGTTTCATTTGTTTTGGTGCTTGACCGAGCTGTCTTCTTTCTTTTCATTTCACTTATAAATCCTTCACATCTTGTTTACATTTGCCATTTTCTCTTCATGCATGGAGTATAATTGTCACACTTTCTTATTCTCTTCACGCCACATGTCCTACACTTGTCACACATGCAATGTTCCTTTCTTCCACTTGGCACACATGCGAAGCCCTCATTCATGCATTCTTGCCATTTGTCATGCATGCATTCTCTCTCTTTTTCCACTTTCATGCCAACTCATGCATTCTTTCACACTTTCCATTTCCTAAATTGCCCTTATGCTAGTCTTTTACAATTTAATATAATCATGCTCTTTTTGGTAATTTCTTTGACACTAAATTTATTCTAATCCTTAATTAAATTCTGTGCAAATTTTTGTATCCAAAATTATTTCCGATACATCCAAAAATTTTATTATAAAATCAACACACTCGGAAACTCTACTAAAATCTAATTACGCATTCGGTTTCGGTCACTTTATATTATTTTAAACTTTAATAAATTTTCATATAAATTTTCGGATTCGAACTCATCTTCGGCCTACCCGAGAATTATACTAAAATTAAACTTCACATTCAGGCACTTAAATTTATTCTATCACTCTCTAATTATCTAGAAGGGCATTTTCATCCAAATAGTTTTGGATCACTTATAATCTATTCGAATGGACTTATTTTCAGTCCGTTTAAGTTTTCTTTAACTCTAATACTAATTTCAAAACTTTTGCTTTGTGAGGTCGCTTTCTCAAAATTACTATTCATCCGAAAATACTATTCACCTTGAAATCTATTCTAGAATTATGATTTTCAGGGTTTATTTTCTGAAAATCACTATTCACTCAAAATTACTATTACACAAAATACTATTCATATAAAAATACTATTCACCAAAAAAATAAATTATTTTTCATAAATGAAATTTTTGGTTTTACATTAAATGAAATTAAATATTTACATTCAATTTAACAAATATAAATAACTAACAATAAAGAAATGTCATGAAATTAAATACATATAACATTTAAAATAAAAACAAGACAAGCACACTAGAATAGAAAATAGTCTATGTCATCATAATAAAAAAATCATCCATCTCAAGGTCTTGTTAGATGAGATGTCTATAACCTTAACCACCTCATCGTCAAAAGTCCTCATCATATCGGTCATCTCATCATTGGAAATCTTAATGATCTCTACATCCCACTCATTGTCCAATATGTCAATGACCTTGATGTCTATCTCATCATCTGAAATGACTATAATATCGACCAAAATATCAAAAGGCACATAGTCTAAATGCTAGATGCCCTCCTCATTATTTGAAATGACTATAACATCAACCGGAGCATTAAAAGGCACATAATCTAAAGCCCCCTCCCCCCCTCCCGATAGTCATCTGAAATAATTATATTATCGATCGAATCATCAAAAATATCAATAATATCAGGACTCTTTATTATCTCAATGACTTCTTCGATTTCATCATCAAAATCAGTATAATAACGATTAACACGATAGGTCATATACAAATAATTTATTATGTTAAGCATGTTAAACAACTTATTATAAACAAACTAAATAAATAAAGCTTAATAGATAAGGGTATGTAATTTAGCTCCTATTGGGAAGAATTTTTTTATTTTATTTTTAAATTTTTCTTTAAATTCTGATAGTCTAAAACCACCATCAGCTGCAATGAGTAGACCCTGTGCGTCGACAACTACCGTGGCCATGTGCCGGTGACCACAACATGTCGACCGCACATGTTGTGCATGCATATTGATGCCTCCTTGCTTCAGTGTGCCACATGGCAGCCTCTGGTGTATTTACATATCCATGAGATGTGGCCACCTTAGATGTTGCCATATTATGTTACACGTGGCACCATCCCATCCCTTCAAAACTCTGACATGTGGTCACTCCAGAAGTTGCCACATTGTGTAACATGTGGCTTACTTTCATTGGACCATATCGCATGCTGCGCTGACTCTCCATACATAGACACATGTCTCATTACATGGCTTCATTTCAATCGGTCACATGGCCTAGTTTGGACCTCTTTTAACGTGACACATGTCCGTAGTTACTATTCATCATCTTCAACTTTCACATTTTTCTAGATTTCAATATTTTTAATCAAACTTTAAAAGCATTTTTCTCTCTCGTTTCTCATCCAAATCGGTTATATGTTATACCGTTGTATTGAAAAGAAAACAAATTAAAACATTAATATTCAAAGAAGAGTTACGGGTTCATTTAAGACATTAGTATTTGAAGTTTTCTAATTTCCTAACCAATTCAAGTCAAACAAAACTTTAATAATCAGTGTCTATGCTCACTTTCATGTAGTTTTCAAGTCTCTAATGCCCTACAAAACTCATACTTTGAAATTTAAGGTTCACAAAATATAAATGCAGTGAAACTAAAAACAAGAAAAATGAGACCGAGCACTTTTATATGAAAGCTTTGATACCAATGTTGATTTTTAGGCATAAATCAAACAATAACATAATAAAATAGTATAATAGTAACATCAAATAAAAGATGAGAGATGTTAATGTGCATACTTTTCAATAATAGTAAGATCAAATAAACAATGCTACAAGTCTAGTAAGCAATCGCAGTAAAGGAAAGCAAATTCTATTCACAATGTAAGTGCCTAAAGAAATGTTTGAATATATTTTCTGGAGAAGAAGCAGAAGTTTATCCTGTATATCAACACCCCATTACATTTTAAATAATGTATATTTCTACCATAAACTACTAGAGCAGTTCTAACTGATGTCAACTGCTCTGGCAATTGATTATCATTATCCATTATTCAATTTCAAATTAGATGTTGGATGTTGGGTTATGGATTCTTGGATAAAACCTAACTCATAACCCAAGGCTCAATTATTTATTCTGGGTGAGCTTTTGTAATTTCCAACAAAAAATGTTGAACATAATAGCAAATTTTGTAAATTTTAATGAACATTAAATTTAAGTTATAAACACATTAATATCCAAAACTAAATTATAGAGAAGAAAGGAAACGTAGTGAAATTTGTTTAAACAAGATACAAGAAAGGCATCGAAGCATTGATGTCACCTGAAGGAAATTCTAATTAAATTATTGACTATAAAATCATAAATTTAAACAGATTAGGAAGACCCAAACATAAAAGTTTTTTTTATAAAGAATGCTAAAATATAAACATTTTTAGAAACTTTTATTTTAAAAAATGTAAAGCTGAAAAATATTAAAATAGTATACCAATTTTCTATAATGGACAAATCAACCCAAATGTATACATTTTAGTAACTTTAATTGACAGGCTCCTCTCCTTACTAGACTTGCCGGCCGTCTCACGGTAGCCCTCCAGTAGATATTTGATCCAATTGAAAAGTTTCCATGAAGCTACGCCGTTTACTTTTTAAAACTTTTCTAAATTTTCGTTTAGTGTGGAAAACGTGAGAAAATTTTTATTTTTTTTTTCAAACGTTTATAAAACAGATTTATAAAAAATTAGGTAGCATAATAGTTGTTTTCCGAACATGCCACCTTACAAATTCAAAATTTAACACTTCTATGACAAACAATTCTCCACTACTGGGCCTCAGGCCCTCAAATCATTTCCACAATCCAACCACAAACATTTTTCAATTTGAAATCAATAAATACACTTCGTTTTCAGTTAACATAAATATATAATTTCATTTGCCAAAAATTTAATTTTATAAATACAAAATGCTATATACAACCAAAATATAATTTACAACATATTCACCAAAAGTTGCATGTAATGCATGACATACACTTTTGAATATAAACCTATGCAGTGATATCTTCGCATTAGGCCACCTATGCGTCTGACGGAGCCTCTTCTGATTGACGGCTTGTATCTGCACCTAAGGAGGATTTTTCAAAAACATATGAAAAGAATGGTGAGTATAAAACTCAGTCAGTGGATAGTTTTTTCAACTAAAATATCCTTTTTCTAAAATATATATCCTCCACTAAATAATTTGTAAAACTAATAATTTATTATAAATTTTATTAAAACTACAAATCTAATTAAATCTTATAAACTTTTTTTATTTCTCGAAACTGGAAATAAATTTCTCAATTAATAAACTTCACGTCGATTGATGTGTTTTTTTTTTTTCTCTTTTATCTCGCCAAAAGTAACCCAGGGAAGCTTAGCTCTATTGTGATGAAATTTCTCATCGCCATTAGAGCTCGGAATGCTACCATGTGTAGTCGCAGATGTGCGAAACTCTTGAGGTCGCGATTCCCCCCTAACCGGAGATCTACATTATCATATACGTGTAGAGGGCGACTCATAGACTCAGACTCAACCCCCCAAGCTAGTGACTATCCTAACCATCTTGCCATATACGCAATGGTACTAGGCCAGATATACTAAGGATTAGGATAAACCAAAAATATCTAAAAATCTCTTTCAATATACTAAAATTCTTTCTTTTCTTTTAAATTATGGTTTGAAACTAAAATTCCACTTTTCTAAAGTCAAAACTTAACTTCCATAAATGACTTTAGCATGTCAACTTTTATATATAAACTCAAATATACTAAATGGCTTTAATACTAAAGTAATTAACATGCTAAAATTTACATACATCACAATTATAATTTTGATAACTAAAATAAAAATGATTACTTTAACAATTATAAATGGAATAACTAACAACAATGGAATTAATAATTTATATCTCATTAAAAGCTCTTAAACACTTTAAAAATTATAACCACTCACAATTTACTTTCAAACTACTCCACCACTCCTTCAAAACCTCCATTTGATTCTTTTTGTTTCCAAGTCACCTAAAATCACATTCCACCATAGATTCATTATCTTTTTCATTTAATTTCAATGTCAATCTCATTTATTCTTCAAATTTAAACTTAAATGATAATATACAACATAATTCCAATTCTTGACATAATCTTCCAAACCAACATTTCAACCAACACTTTTCATTTAAAATCAATTCAACAATCCAACATTTCATCAATTAATTTTCAACGCATATAAAACACCAATTAACCATTTAAGTTATAATTCAATACATAATCCAATAATTTCACAACTTCACCATATTTCCAACCAATAATCTCACATCCATTTCTTTTAATTTCTTTTGCTTCAAGGCACTCAAACACATCATAAACATCATCAAAACACATTAAAAGATTGGATACACCCATTCTTGACCTTAACCAAAATCAACACCCAAACTTTTCAATTTCATTTTTCTTTCATTCCTTTGATGCCAACCAACTTAAATTCATCCAAAACCTCATACTACTCATTCAAACATTAAAATCAACTTAAACACATGCAAAAACACAAATGGTCCATACACTAGTATACATGTCCATCTATTCAATCACTTGATTTTTCTTCCAAAATTCATTTCAATCAACTTAAAATCTCACATAAATTCATCCAAATATCAAAACCCATTTAATTACATAAACTTTTCCAAGTTAGGCACATACTAGTACATGTCATACCCAAGCTATTCTCTTCATTTCCAACTCAAAAATCACACCCAAAAGGATCAAACAATCATCAAAAGATCAACCAAAGCCTTAAAATCCAAAATCAATTAAATTTCATCAATTCCATAACACCAACCCTAACCTTACCTCACTAGATTCTTGACCCAAAACTTCTTGATGCTTTCTTTCCTTTCCAAGCTCAATTTGGAGTTGATCAACCTCCATTCAACCCATAAATTCCATCAAACCTTATTTAAATCAACTATAAAAAAATATACCCATAAACTAGTTATGAACAAATCAACTTACCTACACTTTTTTTCATGATTCTCTTGGAAAATCTTGGATGGATTTGGAGAGCTAGAGATGGATGAACACCCTTGGAACCTCCTCTTCCTCCTTCTTCTTCTTCTTCTTCTTCCTTCCTTTCTTCTTCCTCTTTCACAGCTGATTTTTTTTTTCTCTTCTGGTTTTGCTCCTTCACGGTTTCAGCTCTCTCTCATGCCTCTCCTCTTTGCTTAACCGAATGCCAACTCTTCTTCATCTCATCTCACACTTCACTTTATATACTAGCCTTCCCCAAAGTCTAATTTGCCCTCTAACTATCCTTAAAATCTCAAAAATGCCATTAGTTATAAATTAAATCATGTGATTGGTCAAAAATTTAATCCAATTAATCCACCAACCAAACCCATCCAAATCTAGTTCCAATTCAACTACCTAATCTCCTTTTTGACTTAAATGTGTCAACACATCATTGGTCCATTCCAACTCACATGGATTGTGCTTCTTGGTTAATCATTCTTTCATGCAACACTTAATAATTCCTTAAACTTAAAATTTAATTCTCATTTAACACTAAATTTCAAAAATATTTCATGGTCATCCTATCATCAAATTGACCATGCAATACTTTAATTGAGTGTCTCAACCTTCAATCTCATGTTTTAAAAAAAATTCAATTGGTTTTAAACTCACTAAAATTCACTACTTTTTCGATAAGGGTATTTTTATCGATAACTATTCGGAACCTTTAAAATCCATTTAAACAGACTCATTTTTGCTTCGTTTCAGTTTCTAACAACTCTAATTACTATTCTGGGACTTATGATGTCCGGGGTCTATTTTTCGAAAATTACTATTCACACGGATACTATTCACCGACAAAATTTTATTTCATAAAACTTGAGTAAATTTTCCGTTTCCTGAAAATCACTATTCACTCAAAAATACTATCCACATAAAAATACTATTCATCTAGAATACTATTCATCTTAAAATACTATTCATCCGAAAATAAAAAACTATCTCTCCTAGGGAAATGAAATTCTGGGTTCTACATTAATTACCAAATAGCCAATACACACTGCAAAAGAGGCTATGGTGTTTGCATGTGCTTGGGTGTGAGAAAAACAGGGAAAAAAAAAAAAATAAAATATTAATATATAGCATATAAATTACATAATCTATATAGATAGTCACGCACCGTTGGTTAGCCTACTTTTCTTGTGCAATGAAAGCATTCTCCCACAGTAAAAAAATATGTTGGTTGTGCTCTCACCTTGTGTGGGCTCTCTTTCCACTTATGTGTCAGATGCTCTTTCCTGTATGAGAGCTGCTACTTGGATTGTGCCATAGAGTCAAACCTTATTTGGTCTCAATTAAGGCCTAAGTTTATCACAACCATCATAAAATAAAATAAAATAAATACATAATCTACCAATAGATCATCAAAATTGAAGTCCAATGAATTATTAAACAAATAACTAAAGAGTTGCCAGTTTTCAACAATAAACCCTAGCCTAAGGCGTCAGTAGCCTTGCATAAACCTTGAACTAAGTGGGGCAATTGCCTAAGGCTTTAGTAGCCTTACATAAACCTTGAAGTCGGGGGCGACTAAATGCTTAAGTGGGGCAATTGCTTAAGGCCTCAGTTGCCTAGGCTTATTTTATTAAGAACTCAATTTTTTTTTTTAAGTAAAAATTTTATTTTGAAACACATCACATTATACTATAATTATAATAATTAATAATTTAAAATTTTTTCTTATTTAACAAAGATCCTAAAATCTGTTTTTCAATATAAATTATTTATAGGGTTAATCCCTTTTTTTCCCTATAATTTAAATTACTACTTGAAATCCTCTTATTTAATAATTCAAACTATAAAAAGGAAAATACTATTTTTCCTTATTTATATTTAATTTAAAAATTGAAAGTTTTGAAGTCTAACAAATTAAACCATAAACTTTAGATTATAATCCTTAGATTTTTTATAATATAAATAAGATTAAATTATAAATATAATATTTTATTATATTTGATTGTAATAAATTTTGCTCATCTCCTGATTTAGTTTTTAACTATTATTTTTAAAATATGTAATTGATGATTAAAAAAATAATGTGAAAAATAATTTCATCTCAATTATCAATCATATATTATGAGATTAAATCAACTCAACAAAAATCTCAAATCAAATTATTTTAAAAAAACCTCAAATTAAATGAGAATCCAAATTTAGATAGAAGGCGGCCTAATTTTATATTTTCACCTAAAGTTTCAAATAAAGTGGAACCGGCTTGCCTTGAATAGAGCTTGGAATTAGAGACAAATTATATAAGAAGAAATTAAAGAGATACAAGAATGCGATCGAAAGTAAAAAAAATCAAGCTACAAACGAAATTTCCTTAGCTCCCTACAAGTAGAGAAGTAGATAGTTGCAAGTCTTCAATGATGAAACCCATATGGGACCCTTTTTTGTTTAATTTAAGAATTTTTTTTATTTTTTTCAATTTTCAGTTTTTTAAAAAATTTTAAAATTTTTTAACAATTTTTTATTTAAAAATTTAATCACTTTATTAGATTACCATTTTACCCTCAAATGTTAACCTTGTAGTAGTAAAAAATTTTCAAGCTTAAAATGTAAGCCCAAAGCTAGTTAAGATAGACTAGCCTAGTATGCCGATCAATCCACACTAACGGCCCAATGTATGTTAAAAGCGGACAACCCAACAACTTGGTTAATCCAGCCCAAGCTAGGTTCATCTGTTTAAATAAGAGTTGATAGCTTTTAATGAATTATAATGAATGTTACAATAGTTCTCTATAACTGATATTGTCATAAACTCTATAACAAATATTGTCATAAATTCCATAACGGATATTACACTTATTATGTAATAAGTTCTAATGGCTCATTTTCTACCTATAAATAGAGGGGTCGTTAGAAGGAATGAGATATCCAAACCTCTCTTGCTCATCACTTGTAAACCACTTAAGGTTTCTCTTTTTCTCTCCTATAGTTTCATTTTTCTACTCTAGATTTAGAATTTCTTTGTGATGAATTGAGTGTAGTGGTGTGGAAGTGCATGTCTAAGAAGGGTTCTAGCTAAGAAAAACTTAATATTTAACTATGTCAATTGTGATCAATCTCTCTTTTCTAGGAACTTACCTGATATATTATTTATAATCTTCTTGCACTATTTTGTTATACTGGGTTTTGCTCACTAACACTCAATATCTCAATATTCTTACTCCATTTAGTCTTCAGGTCAAGACTTCATTAGTCTTCTGTTCTTTTTTTTCCAGCACATTTCCTTCAGTTTAACGACATTTTACAATTATTGCATTCTTTTACACTATGATCAGTTTACTTATTTGAGCATTGAAATGTTTTTGGTTGACACCCCATCGGTGTCAAAATCACCCGTGTTCTTTTTATTTGATTTGTGTAGGACACTAATTAATAGGTTCCAAAAAAGTTGACTGATGAGACCCACTCAAAGTTAATATATCGTAAAATCCATCCACTACAAACACCGGTTGGTTTTTTTAGACAATAGGGATGGATTCACCAAATTTTTTTAAAAAAAAAAAAAAAGAAACAGGTGTAATTCTTCATTATTTTATTTTTTAGGGGTTTTTCATAATATTTCTTAAATAAAGAAAAACCTCAAATTAAATGAGAATCCAAACTTAGGTAGAAGAAGCCCTAATTTTATATTTTCAACTAAATCTCCAAATAAGGTAGACCCTACCTTGAAGGGATCTTAGAGACAATTATATAAGAAAAAATTGAAGAGATGCAAGAAACTGATAGAAAGTCTCCATACGGAGGATATTGGTATCTACCATATCTTTTCTAGTTCTTGTTAACGAATTCTTGTTTACTTTAAAGAAAAAAAAAAAAAAAAGTGATCGAAAGTTAAAAAAAAAAAAAAAAAATCTGGCTACGAACGAAATTACGTGACTCCATACCAGTAGAGAAGCACATAATTAGCGCTAGGGGCGTCAATCGAGTGGAAAACGCTGCACCCTCTCATGCCTAATTTTGGGTCCTACACAGTGCACCGCCTGCCTGCCAAATCCAAAACAACCATTTGTTCATAATAATAATAATAATAATAATAATTCTAAATGTGGGGTTCTCTCTCTCCTCTGTGAAGGCAGTTCTTCCACTTATATGTGGGTCATCCTTCCTTCTGAGAATCTCTATTCGGGCCGTGCATTCAATATGTATTGATCCCGTATGGTTCCTGTTGTATCATAGACTTATCTCAGTAATTCAATAAAAAAAAAAGTATATAGTTACAAATTTTCAATGATGGATAATTCCACCAATGATATACAAAGAAGATTTGAATTTTGAACCTATATCAGTCATGTTAGCTACCTATAAATGAGGACAATAAAATTACCAGCATTAAATTCTTTTAAAGAGAAGTTGACCCCTCCAGTCCACTGCCTTGGTAAGTAGTTCACTCCACTATCTGGGGAAGTGGTTCACTTCAATATATATATAATCCAAGAGGCATGCCATTTGCATAAGTAATTCACTCCAATATTTTAGCATTTGGGTTTCAAGTGAAACAGTTAAGTTGATAACTTCTTGTTCTTCATCAACTGCCATGGCACAACATTTTATACCTTCCTTCACCAATAAGTTCTCAGTATCTTCAAACACAAAAATTAATCAACAAGTTAATCGTCCACTGGCAGACTTCCCCCGCAACATGTGGAAGGATACTGAAACCGTCACTTACGACATTTCCACTCGTATCTTGGTAAGTAGATTCTTTATTCAAGAACCGTAATCTTACCATGCTTTTAAAATCTAATGTGAAATGATTATTTTATTGGCTAGTAGTATCCATGGATGCTATAATTTATTTAATATTTATTCATTTTATTTCATGCAAATGCTAATCATAAGCTTTAAACATATTTGAGGTAGGTTCACATAAATTGATTATTCACTCATATAAATTTTGACAAGAACAGGATTCTAAACTAAGTTTGTGTTTGAGAAAATGTTATGTAACATATATTCACTTCTCTAATGTTACATATGCCGGACTCCTTATGGAAGTGGTTTTGTAATATTATATAACAGTTGCTCAAACATAAATAAATTTCGAATTCTGGACTTGAGAGGAGCTGTTCACATAATAAAGGGTTTGTCTCACTTGTTAAAAAAAAAAAAAAAAATCCAACATATGTAACCACCAAACATTAGGTACCACTGCATATACAGCCCCATGGCATTCATAGTCCGATACTTGTCAAAACTTGTCACGAATGGTGCATCACTTATAAATAAAAGAAATAAATAAAAGTGGAGAAGAGATCTGCCTTAGTCAATCTTGCTAAAACTGAAAAAACTTTTCTTTCACACTCTCTGTCTTCTGATTTGGAGCCAGAAAATAATTCTCCATAAAATTAACTTAGTTTGCTTTGATCATTATTTCAGGAATTTGATGAAACATTTGGTAAGCAGATAGAAAAATTGAAAGATCAAGTGAAAGAAATGTTAATTGCTCCAACGAATGAACCAATAGAGAAAATCAGCTTGATCAACTCATTATGTCGCCTTGGAGTGTCATATCACTTTCAGGCTAACATTGAAAAGCATCTTGATCACATTTTTAAAGTTCAATCAAGCTTCTCTGATGGTGACGATTATGATTTATTCACTACTGCTCTTCTATTTCGAGTTCTTAGACAACATGGCTACAAGATATGTTGTAGTAAGTATCTATATCTATGTGAACATGAAATCTAAATGCAAGAAATAACATGTGTATTTGTAGAAGAGCATATATGGAGATTATTAGATTGATACAATTTTTCCTTTCTCTTTTTATCTTAAACCAAAAATTTACCAGAGAAATTATATCTAACATAAAATCTTTTATATTACATATTTGCACTCTTTGAATTGATTTTTTAAGCTGTTATGACTTATGACCGATGCTCTTATCTTTTTTTTTTTTTTTCAACTGTCGATCAGTCTAATTAAGTCAATTAAGGGTAATTAAGAGGGTAATTGAGAGGAATAATTACATTCCATTGGCATTGTTATTTCTATCTTTCCTGCATGAAAGCTTTTGTAGTGCAACATCCATAACTAGCATAACAGTTGCAACTAATGATGAATTGTGAATCCATCAGGCACTTTTAACAAATTTATGGACGGTGATGGTAAATTCAAGGAAAATTTGAAAAGCGATGCAAAGGGAATGCTGAGTTTGTATGAGGCTGCGCATTTAAGACATCACGGAGAAGATATTCTTGAGGAGGCCCTTGTTTTCTCAAAGGCTCATCTCAAGTCCTTGGCTGAAAAATCAAGCCCTCACTTGGCAAAACAAATAATCAATGCCCTAGAAATACCCTTGCATAAAGGAATGCCAAGACTGGAAGCACTCAAATATATCTCTACCTACGAAGAAGATGAATCTAGAAATGAAACTCTACTCTTGTTTGCAAAGTTAGATTTTAATCGGGTACAACTGTTGCACCAACAAGAGATATGCCACCTTTCAAGGTAAACATGAACGAGTATAGACCAACTTTTATGGATTATTTTTTTCTCTATAATTTATAATTTAATGATTTTTATATAATTATATACCTTTATTTGGACTAATCATGACGATACAAAATTTATCTTCGAAAAGACAACATTTAATCATACATAGTTAGGGGGTGTAATCTATGATATTTAATATTTTAAAAATTAATATCTAAATTTATATTATTAATTTTCATGAATTGTTTATAAAAATATTTTGTAAAAACACTCTAGCGTATACCATTTTTGGTCAACATCATACACATATCAATATCTAAGTAAGACCACCAAATACATATGGACAAAGATGACGCTTAAGAAACAACTTTATTTAGACACTTAATTACTTTATTTTACAAGCCACATGATTTTTAAACTTACCTTAATTCAAGACATTATATATATGTATGCTCTAAAAGCTTTAGTATAAATAAATTCATAAGTGTATTTTGAAGAGACAATACATGATTAATGAATTATTATGTATTTTCTATCATATGAATTGCAGTTGGTGGAAAGAATTGGACTTGCCATCAAAGCTGCCCTATATGAGAGACAGAGTAATGGAGAGCTTCTTATGGATAACTATAGTATATTTTGAACCTTGTTATTCACGTGCTCGATCTATGCTGTTCAAAATTAACAATCTGATGACAGTTATAGACGATACATACGATTCATATGGTACTCTTGAGGAGCTCCACCTTTTTAATGATGCAGTGCAAAGGTTATCTATTTTCCCTAATTTTAATTAATTTAATTTGACTTTATTAACTTTTAGAGAAATTATTCATTGGATAAATACCTAATTTGATTGTATAAATAAAATTCTCACTAAAAAGCAACTTTTGTGTTTTAGTGCATTTTCTATATTTATAGTGCATTTAAATAACAAGCAATGGATTCATTTAATAACTCAAAACTGAGATTTGATAGAGGATAAAATGAAATGTAAATGTTCTTATCACCTTAATTTTGCATGGATATTTAAAAAAAAAAAATGACAACAAAAATTTACGTTAAAGCTATACATAATACACGTTCATCAGCTACACAACTTTAGCTTTCATTTTTCAAATTGCAAATGTATAGGTTGTAATTAACTAAAACTTTTCTTTCAGGTGGAACATTAGTGCCCTTGCTGATTTGCCAGATTATATGAAGATTATCTACAGTGCTCTGTTAAATATTTTTGATGAAATATACAATGATTTGACTGAGGAAGAAAGATCTTATAAATTTTCTTATGCGAAGGAAACGGTAAGATTTGCTTAAATAATTTCAAAATAATGACTTTGTATTTTCTTAATGAATTAACTTTGCTTTTCTGCTAATTAATAATCAGCTGAAAGAGATGGTGGCAGCCTACCTCAGTGAGGCAGAATGGTTCTATCAAAATAATGTTCCTCCATTCCATGAGTACTTGAGATGTGCACTTCTTTCAATTGGAAGTTATTCGTATACAGCAGCAAAATTTTTGGGCATGGAGGAAGAAATTGCAGGAATTGAAGCATTTGAGTGGTTGCAAAGTGGACCAAAAGTTCTTACTGCAGCATATGTAATAGCTCGTCTGAAGAATGACTTAATCGGTCATAAGGTATGATTGTAATTTTAACGTCAATTATAGCACTCAATTACTAATCCATACATTCCGACTTTTAATTTCAATTTTTTCGAACACAGCTGGGGTGCAAATAGAATTAATCTAACAAATATATGAATTACAAATATATTTAGTCTAATATATATATTGGGTTTGGTTACCTTATTCGTTCGGTAAAGTTACCCACTATTAATAACGTACAACTTTTGGATATTCTTTAATAACCACTCTTACAACCAATCTACAAATTGTTATTGAAAGGTAACTTTATCAAAGGTAGTAAGTTACCAAAACCCATATATACATTTAGATGTTAGAACATGAATATCTTACTATTCAGATTATCTCACATGCAGTTAATTTTGATATAAAAGTTAGGATATATAGCATTACTGGCTTTAAGTTAAAAGTTTCAATAATTTTGTTAACCGGTATTTGTTCGCTTGAAGTCTGAGTTTAGGAGAGCACATGTAGCATGTGGTGTGGAATGTTATATGAAGGAAAATGGCTTGTCAATCAAGGAAACAGCGGAAAAGTTTAATATCATCTTTGAAAATGCTTGGAAGGATATCAACGAAGAATGCACGAAACCAAAAGCTGTCCCAATGGAGATCCTTCTTCGAGTTGCTAACATTGCTCGTCTTATGGAAGTTACCTTCAAGGACATGGATGGATACACAAACCCAGAACATCTTAAAGATGATATCACCAAGTTATTCATCGACCAGATTCCTATTTAATTAAGTTCTCTGTGCTAGCTTGTGTATGTGTTTGCTTCTGCGTCTATGTGTGCAATAAAGGACTTCCGTTCGCGAAAAATGTTTTGAGTCAATGTATGTTTGCAATAAAGGTCTTCCATTCGCGAAAAATGTTTTCTATTGCTGCCATATCTATAATATAATGAATTTGGTGTGATGGGAATGTTAACTCTTCAAGATTTTTTAGTTGGCAATCAGTATCATATGTTTCCACAATCTATATATGCCCTGAGAAGTTCCAGGAATCCTAGCAATGAAGAAGAATCATGTAGCTATTAACCGATGAAGAACTCGTAGATGATGACCAATTTGAAACACTTAATCGGAAGCCATCCACTGTTCACCATACGCAAGTTACTTTTGTAGCTATTTTCATTTGGAAGCATAAGCAATATAGTTTCAATATTCTAGTCACTGTTTATTTAATGCTAATTTAAACACTGCTTTTTGTTCACTCCCTTCTTACTCCTTGTGGGTTGTCTTTTCCGGTTTCTAAGATTTGATTTCGATATCGCATCATAATGTCTTATCACTATTGGTTCCAATTATCCAAAAAATGAAAATGAAAAATTATGTAAGTGTTGATGCTTAGTAATCGAAAATTTATGTTTATATCCTTATAACTGATAGTCATTATATATTTTTATTTTAAATTATATGTGTAATAAAAAGAAATCATTTAACAAAATCTAACCAAAATTATTCATATATTTTTAATTTTACATAAATTAACATTGTATCTTAATAATGCTGCAAAATGGCTATCAGATGCAATAAATAGTTTATAATCTACAAAATCAGAAACCTCTGTCTCTCTCTCTGTTGAAGTGTGTCAAAGTTTCTCTTTCTGCTCTGTCTTCATGTTGCCAATTTGCTTTCGATCTTTCTCCATTGCTTTCTCTTTTGGCCCTAATAATTTCTCTTCATGTGGTCATGTTAGATCAATTTTGTAACCCACAAAGAAGAATTCATCAAAATTTTCACTACTGCATTTGATGTGACAGTAGCTGATATAATCTAATTATTGCAAATTATTATGAGATAGATCATCAAAACCTCTGCACCTGTTTAGGCAGCAAATGGTAGATCATACTTTTAGAATTTTCTGTTGGTTCCCTGAAAGACTTATTTCAAGTTTTTCTCTCATGATTTTAATGAGATCTCCTCTCTTGATTGAAAAATGAACCATTATTATAATATTTCCTAATTATAATTCTATTGGGAGATGCATATATGATTGGTTCTTTATTTTGCACCTGTAAATTAATTATATTACAGTGGGTAAAAAAAAACACAATTTTAATCTATTGATCTCAACTATAACCTAACAGACAAACCTACTCCATAGTTACTGGTTTCATGAGTTACAGTAATAATAAATTGGTACAACCTATGTAATTAGTTTAGACAGCTGGAGGATGATGGGGAATGGGAACCAAGTGCAGGTCTTCTTTTCTTCTAATAGTTAAACCAAAACACTCGGTCATATTTAAATCCTCATGCTTCATTTCATTAGGAAGTTTCCAGTTGAAATGGTACAACAACATTGCGAGTGGAAGCTCAAGATTAGCCACACCATATGACATTGCTGAGCAAATCCTTCTACCAGCACCAAACGGGATGTATTCAAAATTAGTCCCCTAAAAGTCAATCGGAGAATCAAGAAACCTCTCCAGGATAAAGCTATTAGGTTCACTCCAATAATTTGGATCTCTTCCAATAGCCCATATATTAATAAGGACTCTACTTTTCTTGGGTATTTCAAACACTTTAATCTCACATCGCTCTCCACATTCTCTAGGTGAAAAAGGAGCTGGGGTATGTAATCTCAAGGTCTCTTTTATAACCGCTTTCAAATATTTCATTACGTTAATGCTAGTTTCATCAACCCTTCCAATTCTATTAAAGACTTCTCCGACTTCACTCTGTGCAATTTTCATTATTTTTGGACATCTCATTAGTTCAACCATTGCCCAATCTAAGGTGGAGGCTGACGTATCAGTGCCAGCAAGAAAAAGATCCTGGAAAAATTATTGTGATTTTAGTTAGTTAAACCAAAAGTATGTATTATCTTGCCTTGGTGTTACCACGTTTGCAATTAAAATATCTATAGGTTATTAGTTCAAATAATGAGAATGCCACCTTGTCCATTTTGGTGTAAGAAGGGCACGGTAGCACCCCACCACCATCAAACTCAATTTTATCTCAAATCGATGACATTTAAGAAGGACACGACAGCACTTAGCCTCCGCCATGCTATTCCGGGGGTAAAACCAAACCCCATATGAACAAATAGTCACTGTGGTTATCAAAGGTCACTATATTATATAAGGACCAATAGAACACAATGAAAACATAAAAAATGTTCAGGGTACAAGTGAACTTCAGCAGCAACATCCTCTTTAATTCTCATCAAGACATCAACTAGATCTTCATTTTCTCCTCTCCTGCGAAAATTATGTTGCTCGATGTGGTTGTCAAGTATTCTTTCCCTTTCCTCTTGCAACTTCTTCAATTTAGACTTGACTCCAGTAACCCTTTGAAGCAGTCCTCCAATTGAAGGAAACATATCTACAATACAAAATCCGCTCACCACTCCTAAACTTTATAGGACAATTGATGCATATTCTTCACGCTTTTTGTGTTTTTCGCGTTTTATGCCAAACGCGGTTATGAAAATAATATCATTTGTTAATGAGTAAACTTTTTTGGTCAAATTAATTGGTGATCCTTCTCTTGAAGTAATCCAATTAATGAGACTGGACACCTCTTCTTCTCGTATTGATCGAAAAGATTGTACACGTTTCATGCTTAAAAGCTCCAACATGCAAATTTTCCTTAACTGTCTCCAATATTCACCATATGGAGAAAAGAATATATCACTAGATTTACACAAAATATCTACAATGAAATTATAAGGCCTTGAGGCAAAGATGAGATCATGAGTTTTCAACATTTCTTTGGCAAACTCCGGTGAAGAAACAACTACAGTAGGAATTTCTCAAATTTGCAAGTGCATAAAGGGCCCATATTTTTTGGCCAAGTCTGTCAATCGGTGATGAGGAAGAGAGTTAACACGCTGGTGCAAATTTCCAATGACAGGTAATTTCCATGGCCCTGGGGGTAGATTTATAGATCTGTTATTGTCTTTGATTCTCTTTTAATTCTTAGTTTTAGAATCATGACGACAAAGAGAAGATAGGTGAGAGAAATTGAAAAGATGGAGAATTCAAGTTCCGTGATGAGAAAATTAGAGGATATGAAGTAGTAGAGTATTATTGACTTGTTTACTAGCTTTCCATTTTGTAGACCTTTTAATATTCTCAATCTTATACATAGTTAAAAGCCCTTCAAGTTGTAGTGTTTCATGACTGATAATATTATCATTGACGTGCGGGTACTGCAATGTCCAGCATGCCAAAATCATGTTGTCACATGCCAACATCGTGCACTCCAACGTACTGTTCTGGTAGGTCTCTCAAAAGAGAATTTGTTACCCTGTAAAAATGTATCTAATCGCGAACACACATGCAAAGCTAGCCGAGCTTCTTTTGGAATGACTGTAAAACAAACACTGGATCATTTCCTTTTTTTTTCTTCTTTTTTTAAAGATATTAACAAATTTTGTAAAGATATTAACAACTGGGCAATGATGTCATACTTCTTCATCTCACTAATTAGAAGAACGTTGGTGATAGAAAGTTAAATATCAGCATAATGATGGAGATATGACAGTAATCAAACATAACAAAATTTTAACCACATGGTTAGTAACCTTTTTTTTTTTCCATGAATTTTCATTTTTAATAATCAAATACCATTCTTGATTTTGGTTGAACTCTCTGATAGAACATCTTATACAATTCAATTTCAATCGCCAACAATGATAAAACATTAATCATTTATATCAAATCTGTAAGTTGTAAATTACTGGTTATACACCATTGATTAGTTTATTTAAAACAAATTGAAAAAGTATCAAACTTAAAGAGAAAGAACTTCATATCACAATAATCCAATGATGTAAATCTGTACTTATAAGTAGCATTTAATCTTATCGTTGTTACAAAAATGTCAAGTATATTCTTACAAGATGCCAATAATACATCTCTTACCTTAAAGGTGAATTTGATATATCGAATTGGATTAGATTAGATATGATTAAATCTTATATTTGATGTATGATAGGATTAGATTTGTTGTATTCCAATCATGAGTTTGGTTTATGATTGGATTTGAGAAAAATCATTTCAATCATTTTTAAATAATATAAAATTATTTTAAATTATAAATTAATAAAATATATAATAATTTATCCCTAAAATTAAAGATTAGATATAGAGGATTAATAAAGAGCAATCTTGCTCCCATATGTCTACGTTGTATAGATCACTCACTTTTTTCTTCTTTAATTTATTATTGGGGCCATTGAAAACCATAAGTGCACCTCTCTTTGTATGTATGTCCCATTAAAGGTTTTAAACTATTATAATTTGTAAACACAACTATTTGTTATATATTTTAATTAAAGATTGTGAACTTATAAATTAAAATGTAATTAAAATGAAAACTCCTAAGAGGTGCTGGTCTTCCCGGTGCGCCTCTTTACCTTTTTTTTTTTTTATCATATTGAACTATTATTTGAACTTATTTATTTAATTAAATTTGATTGTCTTCTTTTTCAAATATTTAAAAAAAAATTAATTTAAAATTTGCAATAATAAATACTTATTATTTGTATTTTAAAAATAGTTTACATTTCAATAATTTAAATTATTAAATATTGTGTTAATATGATATGCGGATTGTATTTTCAATTATTATAACTTCACTTTCACCTATACATAATATAGGAATTTTGAAAAAAAAATTATAATTTTGGGTATACGGATAATCGCAGAAGGCTGTAAAAGTAGCCACTCAAATTTATTTTAACCATGTACTATCCTACTCACAAACAAAATTCAAGCAAACTAACAAGTGAAGCCCAAAATTTATACCTGTTGAACTCCCTTAAATAAGTAAATGACTTTTGGGCTCTTGGGTTGGACACAAACGAAAGAAAACCTATCGTATCTATTTAGTGGGTTTAATCGATTAAACAAACAAACAACTGAAACCCAAAACCTGTATATAAGTTTTGGGCTCCCTAGCGGGAAAGGAGCATGTAAAATAGAACCGCATAATGAAAGATGGAAATGCAACATGTATGATATTTGTAAATCTTATAGCAACAATTTCACATTAAATAGGTATATTGTATTTCTTAAAAAGCATATCACCTCCACATATTTATATATAGTTTGATAAGTTACATCTTATACATAATAAATAGTAACTTAGAATCCTATTATGGTTGTGAAAATTTTTACCTAGGGTAGAAATAAATAATATCTATACTTACTAATATACGAGAGACAACAAAAGTGAATAGAGTGGAATCAAAATCTTTCCATACCTTATGATGAAAATCTGCCAATGGATGAAATATTTCTTGGTCCGATTTAATTTTGCTAAACATGTAATATGTTTGAGATTTGAAGTGAACAAGGATGTTAATAAGTTAAATAGGTATAGGGACTGATATTTTGCTTATACCCAAACCCGTTTTCCATCATTTTACCCATACCCACCCAAAGCCTCATTTGGGGGAATTGGATATGAAGTATTTGGGGATGGTTTCCCCCATACTCACACTTGTGACCTAATTTTCTCCATTTGACCTTGTTTGTCCATATTTGACCAAAAAATTTGAAAAATAATAACATTCATACATTTAAATACATATAAATAAAAACATAATTCACTAAATAATTCTATCAACTTACTAAATCCATAAAAAAAATTTGAAAATAATCTCATCATTCATTACAATCCAATTTTACATGAGTTATAACTCATTATTAAAATATATATACACGTACACAAGTTACAACACATGATTTTAAAAAAAGAAAAATATATATACACGAGATACAACTCATGATTAAACAAGGAAAAAAAAAACACGAGTTACAGCTCATGGTTAAATATACATATATATATATATAGACGACATATGCACGAGTTACAACTCATGATTAAAAAAAAAAAAAAAAAAAATACACAAGTTACAACTCGTGATTTTTTTTTAAAAAAAAAAGAAAAAAATACATACACGAGTTACAACTCATGATTAAAAAAGAAAAAAAAAAACATGAGTTACAACTGATGGTTAAATATACATAATGTTATATATATATATATATATATATATATATATAGACATACACATGAGTTACACACATGATTAAAAAAAAAAAAAAAAAATTATAGACATCTACAAAGAGAAGAGAGGTGAGAAAAATTGAAAAGGGAATTCAAGCTCCATGATGAGAAAATTAGAGGATATGAAGTAGTAGAGTATTATTAGCTTGTTTAATAGCTTTTCATGTTGTAGAGCTTTTAATATTCTAAATCTTATATAGTTACCACTCGTGATTTTATGTGAAAGTATCTAGGGATGGTTTTCCCCATACCCACACCTATTACTTGATTTCCTCCATTTGACCGTTTGACCATATTTGACCAAAAACTTTAAAAAATAATTATATTCATAAATTCAAATACATATAAATAAAAACATAATTCACTAAATAATTTTATCCACTCACTAAATCCGCAAAAAACTTGAAAAGGAAAATAATCTCATCATTTATTACAATCCAATTTTCCATGAGTTACAACTCATGATTAAAAAAAATGTACATACATGAGTTACAACTTGTATTTAAAAATATATATATATAGGAGTTACAACTCATGATTAAAAAAGAAAAAAAAAAAAAACCTGAGATACAACTCATGATGAAATAAATATATATATACACACTCGAGTTAAACTCATGATTTTTTTTTTTAAAAAAAAAAACCACATATATATTTGGGGGGAAATGGATAAACGGATATGGGATGGTTTCCCATACTTATACCCATTTACAAATGGGTTTTGAACTTACCCCCAAACCCATATCCATAACCAAAAGTCTCTTCAAAAAGTTGCCCCCAAGTGGATATAGGTGTCCGGGTATTAGTGTACTCGGGTATGTTACGACCTCCCTAAAAGTGAGCTGCACTTATGAACTTATTTTTGGAAAAGGCAAAATGATGACCCTATAATAACATACTTAGGGGAACATTTGCATAATGAAAGAATAATGTAAAGAGTTTGTTGATGAAAGTGCTTGGTGTTCTTATGCCATCTGAGTTAATTGAAGGAACAAAGTTTATCAAAGTTATCAAATAGCCAGAGTGAATGATCTGTTTATAGTTAGTTTATGAACAAATAAATATTTACTGTTGAACAAATAAATATTTCATTTTTCAATTACAAGTTGCTGCCCATAGGTATAATTTCTACTCTTCTATTGCCGCTGACATTGATTAAAATTTTGACATTCTTTTCTCTTTTTATATTATCTAAATTGTAAACAATTTGAAATTGTTAATGCAGTGTTTGGAATTGTAGAAATTAAATACTGGGTTTCGTGTGAAAATATATTATGTAGGAGATGGGAATAAATAAAGGAGGTTGAGCGGCAAAGATGGAAATTGTAGTTTGTGACTTTGTATTTTAAAATTGTTGATTATAATTTATTATATATATTTATTTATTTTATCTAATTACAAATAAACATACCTAATTGCAATTAGTATATGTGATTCTATCTATCAATTGTTGTAAATGTGATCTGACTTATTAATATATATATATATATATATATGTCCCTTTGGGTATACCTAAGATATCAATACACTTGACAAAAAGGAGTGATAACTCAGATAATATTTAGTAATAACTAATTATATTCTAAAATTATTTATTGTAATTTATTATATTTTTATTATATCTGATTACAACTAAATAACTCAGATAATATTTATAGTAATCCACAGATATAATCACATTTATTCATTGTAATTAAACATATTTATTTATAATAAGATAAAATAAGATATAATAAATTATAATGAATAATTTTAGAATATAATTAGTTATTATTATTATTTTTATCAAGTGTATCGATATTTTAGATGTATCATAGAATGTGATATATATATATATGAGTGATTATACTATCAGTGCCTCGTAACTTTAAAAGGTTAAGGCGAACCAATCAAATTCATTCATTGTATTAGAATTAAATACAAGAGAGAATTTGTTTTAGAAGCGAAAATGTAATGGATGAATTTGATCGGTTCGTCTTATCCTTTTAAAGTTAGGAGGCATTGATGGTAGAAATACTCATATATATATATATATTAAATAATATGTACACACACTAATCATAAAAGGTTTGGCTATTGTCTCACATATTGTATTTATAGCAAATCATATTATAGACTAATTCAATGTCTATATTTTGCCTAAAGTGTAGCTTTATTGTTATGAGATAGTTTTTGTCTATTAAATTATATATTATTATAATTTTTCTAAATCAGATTTCTTATTTTGAATCATTATAATCTCCTTATCAATCTTATTGAAATTATATGTCTCCAAATAAGTGAGCAAGCCACCATTCAACTATATATTCCCTATTCAATTAAGTAAAACTAAAACTATTCAGTATATGAACAAGAAATTGAGATTTCAGAGTTTATTTATTAAACGTAGTATATTAAAATTTAAAATTTTAGAAAATATATATATATATATATATATATGCATATTATAAATATGCATGCGGTGGCAGAGCTATGGGGCGCCCACAAGGACCATGACACCCCAAGCCTAGCCAATTGATATTTTTATTTTTCTAAAATGTAGTTTTTGTTATTTTTCACATAAAATATATATTATTAAAATTCAATTAATTCATCCAATTAATTATTATATATTCTTATAGTTAAAGTTACATTTATCAAACTAGATTTTGCTTAACAACATAAAATACTTCATTCTTATTATTTCATGATATTTAAATATTTCATTGTTCCCATCATAAATAGGAATAGTAGGTTTCCCATTATTAATATATTTTGTATCCTAGTTCCACTCCTGTACATGATAGTTTTTCTCTTTTTTTTTTTTTGTGGTTAATTATGGGAATATGTTTCATTAAATTATTATAGTAGATTTTTAAAATATATAATTAGTTATTGATTTCGATAGTTTCTTTACCCATTCCATATTGTTATTATTTTTTTAAATTATTGATTTTCAACATAAATCAAACAATAACATAATAACATAGTGTAATAATAACATCAAATAAAAGATGAGAGATGTTAGTGTACATACCTTTCAATAACAGTAGGATCAAATAAACAATGTTATAGGTTCAGTAAGCAATTACAGTTTAAAAGAAAGAAAAAAAAACTCTATTCACAATGTAAGTGCCTAAAGAAATTGATTTGTGTTTGAATATATTTTTTGGAGAAGAAGAAGCAAAAGTTCATCCTGTATATCAACACCCCATTACAGTTTAAATAACATATATTTCTGCCATAAACTTGTCAATTGCTCTCACAGTTGATCATCATTAGCTATTATCCAATTTCAAATTAGATATTGGATGTTGGGTTATGGATTCTTGATAAAACTTGACCCATAACTGAAGGCTCAATTATTCATTCTGGGTGGGCTTTTGTAATTTCTAACATCTCCCACAAATCTATTCTCAAATATTCATACAGGCAAATACATTGTATGACCTGTGAATAAATGTTGATCTTGGAGCTTGTAGTCTGATATTTCAATGATAAAATATCACATATTGTTCACACGTATCCTAGATTCAATTTCAAAAATTTTATTAGCACAAGTATACTTAATCCCTCTTTTAATTGATAAAGAAGTTATATTTGGCTTTAACAATTCTATGTATTCATAATCGCAATCACAACTTTGATCACAATTTGAACAACCAATGAATACATTATTTGATGAAAGAAATATTAAATCTTCCCAGTCGACTTTCATCCTTTGGTCCACAAAGACAACTACCACTATAGATATACCACATAGGTTGGATTTTCATAACCATAGAAAGATATGTAGAAGGCACTAACATCATCCTGTGACTTTAGGATAAAGCCAATGGTCTTTAAGAATATTGTTTAGAGTTTTATAATTCTAAGGGAACTTACACAATGAGGAAGTAGAGGTTCATTCTCTCATTTTCCATATTGGTCACTTAAACACACATGGTATGAATCATGTGTTTTACAATGAATTTCATTCTAAATTAAGAATGCATATATCTAATAGTTATTTCACTGTATGGATCTAAGTTTGAAATGCAATTTGAGTGTTTAACCTGAGTTCTTAACTGCTCACTTGTCAAAGTGCTATATTAAGATCTTACATCTATTTTAATCAGGTTTCAATGACAACGGGATAATAGTCATTGATCGATTTTCATAATTTATTTATATATAGAGAAAACCCGATCTTGACTAAGTCAATGCTACAAAATCATATATTTAATCTCTAAGAAAATTATATTAGTTATAATTTTTAATGATATATGTGTCTCATCTTAGTTTGTTTTTCCCAAACAACCAAGGCAATAACATACGTAAGAATGCTAGTCTCTAGTTGATGACATATGTTTAACAAGTTCTCCTATGAAATATGTATGCTAGTTTAAAAAAATGAATATTCAAATTGAACTGATATTTTAATTCATAAGTAGGAGAACAAATTAGTTCAAACAATTCAATATATACAAACAATATTACAATCTATGCAATCCTAAGGATTTCACATATGACTTATACACATCTCTAGTCATTGCTTTAGTCAATGGGTCTGCAATCATCATGTACATAGAAATATATTGAACTTTCACTTCCTTCTTCATTATAATATCCCTTACAAAATTATACTTTGTCTCTATATGTTTTTATTTGCTTGGACACTTGAAATCTTTTGTATATGCAATTGCAACTTAACTATCATAATAGAAAGTTACTAGTTGCTCTACATCGGTAACGATCTTAAAATCTTCTAATGATCTCTTAAGCCAAACGGTTTCTTGGACTGCCATTGAACATGTCACAACCACATGAACACAAGGTAGCAGCTTCATGCATCCATACAACCCACATGTGCAAATTTCAATAGCTCAATTTCTTTAAATTCAATCCATGCTTAGTCTATGAATCAAGGCCCAATTGCAGCTGTTAAGAGTTCATGCATCTAGCACCTGCACAACCCTATTTTGTCACTATAAAAAGGCAACTAAAGAGAGGAATGGGGAGGCAGCAGGTGACGGACCACAAAAGGCAACCGTAAGAGAGTGAAGAGAGGCTAAAACAAGAGGTTCTAAAGGAGAGTTTGAGCGTGAATTTGTCGCATCTTAAAATAGCCCCCTTAAGCCTCGTTATTGGTTGTTGTATTTTTGCATATTTTATAGATCCTTGAGTGTAGTTTTTGCAGGCTTTGGACATGAAATTAAAGGTTGGAATAAGGGTGTAAAATTCTACACAAAACAACACCTATTCTGCAGTGTTTGGACAGTCTTTCATGTCAAAGTGGAACCCATTTTTGGGAGGCTTGAAGTGGAGTTTCAAGGCTGATTTTGGAGTCTCAAATCAATGTATAACAGCCCTCAAGAGCAGGTCCTTGACAACTCATGATTACACCAAAACAGTCCTTGGAGAAGAGATTTTTGAGTTGAAAAAAGTCCATCAAATTATTTGGAGTTTAACAGCAGTCCATTGTCAACCATAGATTTGGTGCATAAACGTCATGGGAGAAGTGAAAATTTTGTCATTGGAATGGTGGTCGATTCTTGATGACAGGGGAATCAAGCTACTATCATGAGATTTTCCACTCCTATGCTTTGATTTAAATTGTTTAATGATGACGTTGGTTGTTTGCTTGTTTGATTTTATTTGTATGATATTAATGATAACTTAAACTTGTTGTCTAGGGTTGCAATGAACTTTAATCCATGAACTCGTTTATTTGATTTTTTTTATTAGAATATTTCTCATTATTGTGTTCTATTTTATTTTTCCTTTAATACTTCTAAATTAATTGATCTCTAGTTTAGTTGATTTGATAATCGTGAATGCACTTGACAAAGGTATTCACGTGTTTAGATCTGAAATAAGATGACATGAATTGCATAGGATAGACATATATCTATGTGGTTTGTGTGGTCATTAATGAGTCATTGAATACTTAATGTGCTTAGGTTGATTAATCGTCATAGACATATAATCGATTAATTAATTTAGATAAATTCACTCGATCGTTCGAAAGAGGCTTGTGGATAATATAGTGTTTGATCAATCACATGATGAGAATTCATTAATATAGGTTAAGTGAATTGGTAGGATAAAGTTGTAATCCTAGACTCAATTCTTTATTGGTTGTAATTTAGTTTAGTTACTTGTTTATTCTTTATTATTTTTATTTTATAATTTATTATTTTGATAGTTTGGATAAAGTATAGTCTTAATTGGTATAGTAATTAATATATATAACTTGGACAATTCTCATGGGAATGATACTTTACTTATCATTGTATTACTTGTGGACCGTGTATACTCGCATGAGTTTCTAGTGTATATTTTATGCACTAGAATATTCCTATCATAAGTAAGTGGGGCAATTGCCTAAGGCCTTAGTTGCCTCAGCTTATTTTATCAAGAGCTCAATTTATTATTTTTATTTTAAGTAAAAATTATATTTTGAAACACATCACATTATGCTATAATTGTAATAATTAATAATTTAAAAATATTATCTCTATTAACAAATATCCTAACATCTGTTTTTATGATATTGATTATTTATAGGATTAATCAATTTTCACCTTATAGTTTATATATGCCGATGTCGAAATTCAATTGACCCAAGTTCTTGACCCAATACTTTAAATAAAGTAAGATAGAGACAAAAAAACTGAAGAAAGAGAAGAGGAAAAACATTGAATGCAAGGAGGTTTTTTATATGTTTTGGTCCAAAAAGATGTTTATGTCCATGACTATTTCTTTGATTATTTTTACAGAGTCATAGTACATTATTGCTTGTTCATTGTTACGATGAATTTTTAACCCCCTATTTATAATGTGGGGTGTTACAATTTGATTACAATTAGAATAAAAAAGAATTCTACATTAATTATACTTCTAAAACCAGTCTCTATCAATTTAAGAATAAATTCCATTGAAATAGAAGTTTAATTTTACTTCAAATTCTAGCAATTGACTTTTCCTCAATTTAGGCTATTGCATTTCTAAAAAGATTCCTTTAATGAGCACTTGAGCTACGAGTTATACCTCGCTCCTGGCTATCTTAAACTAAGCATAAGATAGCCTTGACCAACGACCTGAAAACAGAGGTGAACTAAGAGTTCACTTTTGTGAGCTGGATGTTGACGAATTGGGTTTTCATCTATTAAGTCATTCCATTGGATCAGTTCATTAGACTTTTAACAACTCACTTATGCACCCACAACAATATCAATACTCAAAATCCTCTTATTTAATAATTCAAACTGTAGGAGGGAAAACACTATTTTTTCTTATTTATATTTAATTTAAAAGTTGAAAGTTTTGAAGTCTAATAAATTAAACCATAAATTTCAGATTATATCGCTTAGATTCTTCTTCATAATCTAAATAAGATTAAATTATCAATATAATATTTTATTATATTTTATTGTAAGAAATTCAACTCATCTTTTGATTTGAGTTTTTAATTAATATTTTTAAAATATGTGATTGATGATTAAAAAAATAAATATAAAAAATAATTTCATCTCAACTATCAATTATATGTTATGAGATTAAGTTAACTCAACCAAAACCTCAAATCAAATTATTAAAAAAAGAAAAAAAAATCTCAAATTAAATGAGAATCCAAATTCAAATAGAAAAAGGCCTAATTTTATATTTTCACCTAAAGCTTCAAATAAAGTGGAACCGGCCTGCCTTGAATAGAGCTTAGAGACAAATTATATGAGAAGAAATTAAAGAGTTACAAGAAAGTGATCGAAAGTCAAAAAAATCAGGCTACAAACGAAATTATATGTAGCTCCCTGCAAGTAGAGAAGTAATTAGTGACAAATCTTCAATGATGGATAATTCGACCAACGAAATACAAAGAAGATTGAATTTTTAACCAATATCAATCAATTGTGGACTTACCAGCATTAATGTCTTTCAAAGAGAAATTGACTAGAATTTTTAAGAAAATAGATGCTTTTAGAGTCTTCCAGACTTCCACTGATTTTAATGTTTATCTTATAATATATTTTATAAATACAGATATTATAATCAACACCTTTCAATATAAATTTTTAATATAACAATCTGAAACAAGCTTTCAAAAACAGAAAAAACAGACCCACACATACAAATGTGAATTGTTTCAAACAAAACTCACAAAAATATGAGAGTTCGGCTCGAATCCCCATACTCAAAATGAGAGATAGAGGATGGTGCCATCTACAGCACCAACCGTCTACTGGTTTTATGTTCTAATATTATTTATACATACATACATACGTACGTACAGTTAACCTCTAGTTCTTCTTCTCGAATAACTGCGAAGGCACAACAATTGATACCTTCTTTTACCGATAAGTTCTCAGTATGTTCAAAAACCAAAATTAACCAACAAGTTAATCGTTCATTGGCAGACTTCCTCTGTAATATATGGAACAATACTGAAAGTCTGAAACCTTCACTTATAAATTTCAACTCATATCTTACTAAGTAGATCCTTTATTCAAGAACTGTAATCTTTCCATACTTTTAAAATCTTACGTGACAAACGATTATTTTATTTGCCTGGATGCTATTTAATATTTATTCACTTTATTTCATTCAAATGCTAATCACAAGTTTTAAAAATATTTTTGGTAAGTTCATATGAATTGATTAGTCACTCATATAAATTTTGACGTGATCAGGATTCTAAACTAAGTTTATGTCCGAGAAAACGTTATGCAGCATTGTATAATCATCCCTCTAATGTTACATGTCGGACTCCTTATAGAAGTGGTTTTGTAATATTATATAACAGTTG
>CM034462.1:34147036-34187690 GCA_019925255.1 Litchi chinensis | reverse complement strand
ATTAACATTAATATTATATTAACATTATATTAACATTATATTAATTATTAACATTAGATTAACATTATATTATTATTAACATTGATTAATATTATATTAACATTATATTAACATTAACCTTAATAATATATTAACATTATATTATATAATCTAATGTTAATATAATGTTATATAAGGTTATGTGAATATAATGTTATATTAATGAATATATTAATATAATGTTAACATATATTAATATAATAATATCTACATTTGTATTATATATTTTTAATATTACATCCATATAAGTTATAAGCCATATTAGGATTATAGTTATAATAATTGTAAAATGATATGAAAAATATTAACCATATTAATATGATATATCAAGATAACACATATTATAGTAAAGGTATATTTATTAATTATTACTAATATTATATGAATATTAATAAATGATAAAATTAATATATAATGATTTTAAAATAATGATATAGTTTGTAATAAAATTATACGCTCCCTAATCTATATAATATATTTAAATATAACAATTTATATAAATAATTTATGTAAAGGGAAATAAAATGAATATACAAATAGAAATAAAATCAACCCAAGTAAAAACCGGTTTTTAGGAGTACATGAAAAATCGATACCGATTTTTGAAGACCCCTTAAAAACCGATCCACACTTGGTGTGCTGGAACAAGTGGTGGCAGTGGATCGGTTTTCGAGGAGGCATGGAAAACCGATATCGGTTTTTCAGAGTTACTCAAAAACCGATCGACATACCTCTACGTTGGGGAAACGAAAGACAACTTGATCGGTTTTTCACCATATCTGGAAAACCGGTACCGGTTTTCCAGGCTCCGTGAAAAATCGATTTTAATGGTTCCGAGATGATATGAAATGAGTCAAAAACAGTACACATGGAATAATAATTTATACAACTGTATTAATACATAATTGAGTAATTAATATAAAAACGTTTACATAAAACATGCATAAACAAAATGTCAATCAATTGCTAATCATCATTTCCGTCAGTAGCCATTTGTGGATCGGGAGTAGGAAACCGTAATACACATCGACGTTGGTTGTGTCCAGTCTCATGACACAAGCGACATCTTCGAGAACGTGGCTCATTTTCAGTAGCATTTGAACTCGTTCCAACATCCGCATCCACTTCTGCGCTTGTCCCTTCACTGATAGAAGTTGGGGGGTTAGGGCAACGAAGACGGTTGTGTCCCCTTTGACCACATCTTCCACACTTTTTTCGATAAGGATCTTCCCCAGTTGAAGGAATCCAAACCTCCTTCGGCCTCTTTGCTTGTCTTTTACCTTTCGGTGGTAATACAACCATACTTCTAACTTCCGCTGAAACATTCCAACTAGCCAATTTAGGGACGGGATTAATCGGACGTGCATATGCAGCTTTTAGCCACTCCACGCTATAGTACTGACTGCAAAATGTATCACAACTGACGCCCTTGAACCTGACATGTATCAACAATTTAAGTATTATGCTATGACATGAAATACTAAAAAAACAATGTATAATTACCATACCTGACCACAGCACATGCATGAACACATGGCAACTGATCAAGGTTTCACTGCTTACACGTACATGTGTGCTGTTGAATGTCAACCATCGCATCTCCTTTGCTATAATGTATGACACTGTAATGATACGGTTCTGCAATGGGATATACGCTACCTTCCGTGGATAAATTTTTTGCCAACATGATACGATCGTATGCTGCAGTAGTAACATACGTTGTGAGCTTCTCAGCAGCAACATGTCTATTATTAAACCATCTCTGCAATACATTTCTTACATATTCATGTGCAGTTGTTATTGGCAAACGACGTGCTTGCATCATGCAATTGTTAAGCGACTCTGCAATGTTGGTAGTCATCATTTCATATATTCTTCTTGGACAATGTGCTCGTGACCACCTGCTCACTCCAGCCTTAACCAAAGCTCCATGTGTGGTCGGATGCAATGCACGCATTTCTTCCAATATTCTGTTGCATTCATCGGGCACATAACAGTATGCTGCATTGTAAAATGCATTTTCCACATCCGAACGCTTTTTACACTGTTGCTTAAGGTTTTGCCACAAGTGGAAAAAACATAACACATGTGGAACTTCAGAAAAAACTGCTTTCATCCTGTTCGATATGCTCTTATGACGATCCGATACGATCAGCAAATCGTCTGACACCCCGATTGCTCTTCTCAACCTTTTTAGGAACCAAGTCCACGAATTGTCTGACTCTCCGTCAGCAAATCCAAAGGCGATGGGATAAATTATCTCCGACCCATCTTTGCACGCAGTAAAAAAAATCACCCCTTTATATTCACCTTTCAAATGAGTGACATCAATAGCAACAACCGGTCTCATGTAAGACCGAAAACCCTCAATAGAAGCTCCAAGTGCAACGAAGGAATACAAGAATCGGTTGTTTTCATCTGTCTTAATTGCTGTCATTGTGCCGGGGTTTGAAAGTTTTAACATCTCGAAGTAGGACGGAAGCTGTTGATATGATTCATCCGCTTGCCCATATGCTAGTTTCTTTGCATATTGTAAAGTCTTTCAAGCTTTACTATATAAGATTTGTACTCCATATTGCTCTAGCATTTCTCCAACCAAACGATTAAGTGTATAAAGATCTCTTCCCACCTTTCCTGCATACAATTTTCCGATCACAATAGCCTTCACACTCTTCATATGTGATTTCATGACTGTTTGATGACACGTGTGTTCCGCTACATAATTCAACACAAACCACATTGAACAACCCTTTCTACATCTTGCACGAACACTAAAGCTACAAGTTTTATCTTTACAACCGGCTTCAAATCGCTCCGTGTCCGAACGTCTAACCCGATATTCAAACTTAGCTTTCAGAGCATATTCGTCAATAGCTATAGTCATTTCTTCTTTACTAGTAAAAAATGCTCCTTTATACAACGTACCACGTTGGTAGACGGTTGACGTAGCGCTTGAAGTAGCTTCAATGTCCCCCAATTCTACACCAGGAACAATCCAGTATGGTTGTGAAGGATTGTTCTGAAATTGTAAACCTGAAAATCTTATTTCTGGAAACTCTTCTTCTTCTGCGACATCATCAAATCGAGTTTCTTCTTCATCACTATCTCCAGTTTGCTCTTCATCACTATCTTGTATTCCATCACCATTATCATCTGTGTCTTCATCTTCATCATCAATACCATAATTCGTATAGTCATCATTAACGTCACGAATGAGACTTTCAACTGATGTAAATGAGGTGATAGAAGTATCAACTTGATTGCTCCCAATGCCTGAAGTGAGATAAAAATGACTTTCAACCATATGTGGATTTACTGGTCTATCCATATTAGCCTCGTCATGTCTTATGTCTGGAATTAAATCAGTGACAAATGGACGAACAGTGCGCCTACTAACCCCAGCTCCAAAATCTTTGGCAATCTTATCGATATAAATCTCTTTAACATCAATATTATTTATCGCCATCAAACCAACAACACCAAGATCGAACATGATACGTATCTTTTTAACCTGACCATTTGTTGTACTTTATAGTAAATAATATATACGGATTTCCCACATTCTTCTATCAATAGCAGCCTCTCTGTATACAACATCCACCAATGATGAAAAACTACTATTTTTATGGACCCCACACATGATTGACTCCCCTCCAATGTAATTACATCCATTCCACTCTCCGTCAAAGTTGATTACAACGGTCTCTTGAGCCATTCCTGCAACATTCAAATCAAATGATAATTAAATCTCATTTCAATAGGGTAATATTACAAAATATAATCATATCGAATCATATTCAATACATAGCAACACAAACATATAAAAAAAACCATGAAAAATGTGTTAAATTTGGTTTTCGAGTGAAGTTATCGGTTTTTCATTCTCTTAAAAACCTTAATTCGGTTTCGGTTTTTCAGTCACTAAAAAATCGAGATCGATTTTTCAGCTGAAAAACTGCTCGGTTTTTCAGTGGATGAAAAACCGATCTCGATTTTTCAGTGGACTGAAAAACCGGGGAAAACCGGGATCGGTTTTTCAGTAACTGGGGCTCTGAAAAACCGATCCCACAGAGTGGAAAACCGATTATCAGTCACGAAAAACCGATTTCGTCGCAGATTTTATAGATTTCGTCGCAGATTTCATAAACATTTAGATCTCACAACCAAATCATTCTTATAGTCTTTTAGCTAGTAATATGAACAAAACAACCTAAAAACCAACCAAAAAAACTCATACATTACCTTTCAAACTCAAATGGAAGAAGAATCTTTAAAACCTTCAAAGGTGTAAACCTTCAATGGATCCAAAAACTTCAATGGTTGAAGAAGCTCGAATGACTAATCCCCTCAATAAATTGTTTTTCAGCTGCAATGGATCTAAAAAATCTTCGTAATTTTTAGCTGCAATATAGAAGATGGAAAAGGGAGAATATTGGTAGGAGGAGGAAGAAGGTTATTTTCGTAATTTCATGTTTGGGCATTTTAGTCATTTTAACTTAAGAGTATTTTGGTAATTTCATATTTTGGTATTTTAATGATTTTAACTTAAGGGTATTTTGGTAATCTTGGGTATACAATGGAAATAGTTTGTTTGGGAGGTTAAAATCAAATTTTTTTAAATAGCTGGATAAAAACAAAATTTTTTTTTATTTGGGTAAAACCAATAAATCTCCCTTAAGCAACTGTTATATAATATTACAAAACCACTTCTATAAGGAGTCCGACATGTAATATTAGAGGGATGATTATACAATGCTGCATAACGTTTTCTCGGACATAAACTTAGTTTAGAATCCTGATCAGGTCAAAATTTATATGAGTGAATAATCAATTTATATGAACTTACCACAAATATTTTTAAAACTTGTGATTAGCATTTGAATGAAATAAAGTGAATAAATATTAAATAGCATCCACTAGTATTACAGGCAAATAAAATAATCGTTTGTCACGTAAGATTTTAAAAGCATGGAAAGATTACAGTTCTTGAATAAAGGATCTACTTACTAAGATATGAGTTGAAACTTATAAGTGAAGGTTTCAGTATTGTTCCATATATTACAGAGGAAGTCTGCCAATGAACGATTAACTTGTTGGTTAATTTTGGTTTTTGAACCTACTGAGAACTTATCGGTGAAAGAAGGTATGAATTGTTGTGCCTTCGCAGTATATGTATGTATGTATGTATGTATAAATATTCGAAAAGAAGATTTTATTCGAAAAGAAGAACAAGAGGTTAACTGTATGTATGTATGTATGTATAAATAATATTAGAACATAAAATCAGTAGACGGTTGGTGCTGTAGATGGCACCATCCTCTATCTCTCATTTTGAGTGTGGGGATTCGAGCCGAACTCTCATATTTTTGTGAGTTTTGTTTGAAACAATTCACATTTGCATGTGTGGGTCTGTTTTTTCTGTTTTTGAAAGCTTGTTTCAGATTGTATATTAAAAATTTATATTGAAAGGTGTTGATTATAATATCTGTATTTATAAAATATATTATAAGATAAACATTAAAATCAGTGGAAGTCTGGAAGACTCTAAAAGCATCTATTTTCTTAAAAATTCTAGTCAATTTCTCTTTGAAAGACATTAATGCTGGTAAGTCCACAATTGATTGATATTGGTTAAAAATTCAATCTTCTTTGTATTTCGTTGGTCGAATTATCCATCATTGAAGATTTGTCACTAATTACTTCTCTCCTTGCAGGGAGCTACATATAATTTCGTTTGTAGCCTGATTTTTTTGACTTTCGATCACTTTCTTGTAACTCTTTAATTTCTTCTCATATAATTTGTCTCTAAGCTCTATTCAAGGCAGGCCGGTTCCACTTTATTTGAAGCTTTAGGTGAAAATATAAAATTAGGCCTTTTTCTATTTGAATTTGGATTCTCATTTAATTTGAGATTTTTTTTTTCTTTTATTAATAATTTGATTTGAGGTTTTGGTTGAGTTAACTTAATCTCATAACATATAATTGATAGTTGAGATGAAATTATTTTTTATATTTATTTTTTTAATTATCAATCACATATTTTAAAAATATTAATTAAAAACTCAAATCAAAAGATGAGTTGAATTTCTTACAATAAAATATAATAAAATATTATATTTATAATTTAATCTTATTTAGATTATAAAGAAGAATCTAAGCGATATAATCTGAAATTTATGGTTTAATTTATTAGACTTCAAAACTTTCAACTTTTAAATTAAATATAAATAAGAAAAAATAGTGTTTTCCCTCCTACAGTTTGAATTATTAAATAAGAGGATTTTGAGTATTGATATTGTTGTGGGTGCATAAGTGGGTTGTTAAAAGTCCAATGAATTGATCCAATGGAACGACCTAATAGACGAAAGCCCAGTTCGCCAACACCCAGCTCACATAAGTGAGCTCTTAGTTCACTTCTGTTTTCAGGTCGCTGGTCAAGCCTGTCTTATGCTTAGTTCAAGGTAGCCAAGAGTGAGGTACAACTCGTAGCTCAAGGTGCTCATTAAAGGAATCTTTCTAGAAATGCAATAACTTAAATTGAGGAAAAGTCAATTACCAGGATTGGAAGTAAAATTAAACTTCTATTTCGTTAGAATTTATTCTTAAATTGATGGACACCAGTTTTGAAAGTGTAATTAATGTAGAATTCTTTTTTATTCTAATTGTACTCAAATTGTAAAACTCCACATTATAAATAGGGGGTTGAAAATTCATTGTAACAATGAACAAGCAATAATGTACTGTGACTCTGCAAAAATAATCAAAGAAATAGTCATGGACGTAAACATATTTTTGGGCCGAACCACATAAAAAACCTCCTTGCATTCAATGTTTTTCCTCTTCTCTTTCTTCTGTTTTTTGTCTCTGTCTTACTTTATTTACAGTATTGGATCAAGAACTTGGGTCAATTGAATTTCAACATCGACATATATAAACTATAAGGTGAAAAATGATTAATCCTATAAATAATTGATATCATAAAAACAGATTTTAGGATATTTGTTAAAAGAGATAATATTTTTAAATTATTAATTATTATAATTATAGCATAATGTGATGTGTTTCAAAATATAATTTTTACTTAAAATAAAAATAAAAAATTGAGCTATTAATAAAATAAGCTGAGGCAACTAAGGCCTTAGGCAATTGCCCCACTTACTTAATGATAGGAATATTCTAGTGCATAAAATATACACTAGAAACTCATGCAAGTATACACGGTCCACAAGTAATACAATGATAAGTAAAATATTGTTCCCACGAGAATTGTCTAAGTTATATATGTTAATTACTATACCGATTAAGAATATATTTTATCCAAACTATCAAAATAATAAATTATAAAATAAAAATAATAAAGAATAAACAAGTAACTAAACTAAATTACAACCAATGAAGAATTGAGTCTAGGATTACAACTTTATCCTATCAATTCACTTAACCTATATTAATGAATTCTCATCATGTGATTGATCGAACACTATATTATCCACAAGCCTCTTTCGAACGGTCGAGTGAATTTATCTAAATTAATTAATCGATTATATGTCTATGACGATTAATCAACCTAAGCACATTAAGTATTCAATGACTCATTAATGACCACACAAACCACATAGATATATGTCTATCCTATGCAATTCATGTCATCCTATTTCAGATCTAAACACGTGAATACCTTTATCAAGTGCATTCACGATTATCAAATCAACTAAACTAGAAATCAATTAATTTAGAAGCATTAAAGATAAAATAAAATGGAACACAATAATGAGAAATATTCTAATAAAAAAAAAAATCAAATAAGCGAGTTTAATGGATTAAAGTTCATTGCAACCCTAGACAACAAGTTTAAGTTATCATCAATATCATACAAATAAAATCAAACAAGCAAACAACCAACGACATCATTAAACAATTTAAATCAAAGCATAGGAATGGAAAATCTCATGGTAGTAGCTTGATTCCCCTGTCATCAAGAATCGAACACCATTCCAATAACAAAATTTTCACTTCTCCCATGATGTTTATGCACCAAATCTATGGTTGACAATAGACTACTGTTAAACTCCAAATAATTTGATGATGGACTGTTTTTCGACTCAAAGATCTCTTCTCCACGGACTGTTTTGGTGTAATCATGAGCTGTCAAGGACCTGCTCTTGAGGGCTGTTATACACTGATTTGAGACTCCAAAATCAGCCTTGAAACTCCACTTCAAGCCTTCTAAAAATCGGTTCCGCTTTGACATGAAAGACTGTCCAAACACTGCAGAATAGGTGTTGTTTTGTGTAGAATTTTACACCCTTATTCCAACCTTCAATTTCATGTCCAAAGCCTGCAAAAACTACACTCAAGGATCTATAAAATATGCAGAAATACAACAACCAATAACGAGGTTTAAGGGGGCTATTCTAAGATGTGACGAATTCACGCTCAAACTCTCCTTTAGAACCTCTTGTTTTAGTCTCTCTTCACTCTCTTATTGCTGCCTTTTGTGGTCCGTCGCCTCTTGCCTCCCCATTCCTCTCTATAGTTGCCTTTTTATAGTGACAAAATAGGGTTGCACAAGTGCTCGATGCAGGAACTCTTGACAGTTGCAATTGGGCCTTGATTCATAGATTGAGCATGGATTGAATTTAAATAAATTGGGCTATTGAAATTTGCATATGCGGGCTGTATGGATGCATGAAGCTGCTACCTTGTGTTCATGTGCTTGTGACATGTTCAATGTCAGTACAAGAAACCTTTTGGCTTAAGAGATCCTTAGAAGATTTTAAGATCATTACCGATGCAGAGCAACTAGTAACTTTCTATTATGATAGTTAAGTTGCAATTGCATATACAAAAGATTTCAAATGTCACAGCAAATCAAAACATATAGAGACAAAGTATGATTTTGTAAGGGATATTATAATGAAGAAGGAAGTGAAAGTTCAATATATTTCTATGCACATGATGATTGCAGACCCATTGACTAAAGCAATGACTAGAGATGTGTATAAGTCATATGCGAAATCCTTAGGATTGCATAGATTGTAATATTGTTTGTATATATTGAATTGTTTGAACTAATTTGTTCTTCTACTTATGAATTAAAATATCAGTTCAATTTGAATCTTCATTTTTTTAAACTAGCATGCATATTTCATATGAGAACTTGTTAAACATATGTCATCAAGTAGAGACTAGCATTCTTACGTATGTTATTGCCTTGGTTGTTTAGGAAAAACAAACTAAGATGAGACACATATATCATTGAAAATTATAACTAATATAATTTTCTTAGAGATTAAATATATGATTCTGTGGCCTTAACTTAGTCAAGATGAGGTTTTCTCTGTATATAAATAAATTATGAAAATCGATCAATGACTATTATCCTGCTGTCATTGAAACCTGATTAAAATAGATGTAAGATCTTAATATGGCACTTTGATAAGTGAGCAGTTAAGAACTTAGGTTAAACACTCAAATTGCATTTCAAACTTAGATCCATACAGTGAAATAACTATTAGATATATGCATTCTTAATTTAGAATGAAATTCATTGTAACATATGATTCATACTATATGTGTTTAAGTGACCAATATGGAAAATACGAGAATGAACCTCTACTTCCTCATTGCGTAAGTTCCCTTAGAATTATAAAACTCTAAACAATATTCTTAAAGACCATTAGCTTTATCCTAAAGTCACAAGATGATGTTAGTGCCTTATATATATCTTTCTATGGTTATGAAAATCCAACCTATGTGGTATATCCAATGTTCCAAAACTCGCTACTCGTGACTCGACCGGCGAGGCAACGAGCAGTGAGTACTCAGCAACTTCTAGAGTACTCGGTTTGACCGTCGGTCAACGGTCAACCAGTTGACTCACGGTCAAACCCGGTCAAACCTGTAAAAAATAACATTTAAAATTTTTTGTATGATTAAAATATAATCATATGACCATAAAAACTCTTAAAATCAATCTCATACAACCTCCAAAGCCACTTTAACACAATCACATAATTACAACTTTAAAAATTTCGACAATATAACAGTTCGACAATATAATAGTTCAATCTCATAGGACTTCTTTGGCAACTCTTCAATTTTGGAGTCAGATTCAGCATCTATATGAGTGTCCTCCAAAATCTCATCAACCTCAGCTATAGGTGCTTCCTCTTCTTCAACTGTGCCATCTCCATTCTCAGAGGGATTGTACACTTCCTCCCTATTGGTTTCCTCAGATGGAACAACTGTTTGATTTGAAACATGATTCTCATGTGCAGGAGGAACACCTGCGGAAAAGAGACATCATATTCAACACCAATTAGGACAAACCAAAGAACTATAATATAACAATGTCTGGGTTTCTAATTACCTTGATCAGGAGTAATAGGAGCTTCAACAATATCATTAATGGAAGCTTGGTTCCCATGATTTGCATCATCAACATATCTAAAGATATCATTCAGAACAAAGTAGTCTTTGTCTTGAGGTGACAAGCAGAAACTATGAGTAAACTTATGCCTCACATTGTCTTTTCCAGTCAGATAGCCAGTCACAAGAACAGGTACACCCCCATTGTGAGGTTCCTGAGCATCCACAGTGGTGATATCAGCACTGAATTCTCCATAATCCAGGGAAAGTATCTTGTCATTGATAGCTTGCTCCAAAAGAATCCATCAATCACATAACAGTCTAACTAGTTGAAAACCGATTAAAAACCTAGTTCTTACAACATGAAGCTCTCAGCTCTACACGAAAGAAACAGACCTAATCTTTAAATTCGATATCACCTACAAACATCGATCTATCCTCTCTTAAAATGTTTCACATAACAAAGTTTTTCAATTGTCTTAACACACTCTTCTCTCAACCATGCTCTCTATAACAAACATTAATTTTGTGACTTAACAACATAAAGCAATAAATCGTGCACAATGCAAATCTATACATGTAGAAACAGAAAGAGAGAGAGGGCTCACTTGCATAGTTGTTGTAATACTCATGACCCCACTTTCTTCTGGGTGACCAAGCTTGTTGGTATCCTAGTAAAACCGATGAACAAGCTCTGGCAACTGGTGCAATATATGGTAGTATTGATGGACGGAGACGGAGACTGCGACTGTGACAGACGAGGAGTGACGGACGAGTGCAACGGATGGAACGACGGCGAGAAGACGATGGCAGCAGTTGTCACGACTCACGCACGCCACGACCACGCACCAATAGTAGAAGTGCAGATCGGGAGAGGCGGAGAGCAGGAGCAATAGAGATGAGAGACCAGAGAGTGCAGAACCAGAAGAAAACTGAAAACCCCTTTGATCTGTTTATATCAGATGCCAAAACGGCATCGTTTTGGCTTGACAAAAACGACACCGTTTTGGCTGAAAAAATTTAAAAAAAAAAACAGGCCGAGTCGGCCCGAGTTAGGTCGAGTTGGGCCGATTTTGCATAGGATCCGAGTTGAACCCCTTGATCTGGGGGTTCTCTGCTCGAAAACGGGCCGAGCGGCGAGAACTCAATGAGAACTCGGTCAACTCGACCGAGTTTTGAAACCAGGGTATATCTATAGTGGTAGTTGTCTTTGTGGACCAAAGGATGAAAGTCGACTGGGAAGATTTAATATTTCTTTCATCAAATAATGTATTCATCGGTTGATCAAATTGTGATCAAAGTTGTGATTGCAATTATGAATACATAGAATTGTTAAAGCCAAATATAACTTCTTTATCAATTAAAAGAGGGATTAAGTATACTTGTGCTAATTAAATTTTTGAAATTGAATCTAGGATACATGTGAACAATATGTGATATTTTATCATTGAAATATTAGACTACAAGCTCCAAGATCAACAATTATTCACATGTCATATGGTGTATTTGCCTATATGAATATTTGAGAATAGATTTGTGGGAGATGTTAGAAATTACAAAAGCCCACCCAGAATGAATAATTGAGCCTTGGGTTATGAGTCAAGTTTTATCCAGAATCCATAACCCAACATCCAACATCTAATTTGAAATTAGATAATAGCTAATGATGATCAACTGTGAGAGCAGTTGACAAGTTTATGGCAGAAATATATGTTATTTAAACTGTAATGGGGTGTTGATATACAGGATGAACTTTTGCTTCTTCTTCTCCAGCAAATATATTCAAACACAAATCAATTTATTTAGGCACTTACATTGTGAATAGAGGTTTTGTTTTTGTTTTTTTTTAAACTGTAATTGCTTACCCAACCTATAGCATTGTTTATTTGATCCTACTGTTATTGAAAGGTATGTACACTAACATCTCTCATCTTTTATTTGATGTTATTATTACACTATTTTATTATGTTATTGTTTGATTTATGTTGAAAATCAATAATTTAAAAAAATAATAACAATATGGAATGGGTAAAGAAACTATCGAAATCAATAACTAATTATATATTTTAAAAATCTACTATAATAACTTAATGAAACATATTCCCATAATTAACAAAAAAAAAAAAAAGAAAAAGAAAAAAACTATCATAAACAGGAGTGGAGCTAGGATACAAAATATATTAATAATGTGAAACCCACTATTCCTATTTATGATGGGAATAATGAAATTATTTAAATATCATGAAATAATAAGAATGAAGTATTTTATGTTGTTAAGCAAAATCTAGTTTGATAAATGTAACTTTAATTATAATGATATATAATAATTAATTGGATGAATTAATTGAATTTTAATAATATATATTTTACGTGAAAAATAACAAAAACTACATTTTAGAAAAATAAAAATATCAATTGGCTAGGCTTGGGGTGTCATGGTCCTTGTGGGCGCCCCATAGCTCTGCCACCGCATGCATATTTATAATACGCATATATATATATATATATATATATAATTCTAAAATTTTAAATTTTAATTTACTACGTTTAATAAATAAACTCTGAAATCTCAATTTTTTGTTCATATACTGAATAGTTTTAGTTTTACTTAATTGAATAGGGAATACATAGTTGAATGGTGGCTTGCTCACTTATTTGGAGACATATATTTTCAATAAAATTGATAAGGAGATTATAATTATTCAAAATAAGAAATCTGATTTAGAAAAATTATAATAATATATAATTTAATAGACAAAAACTATCTCATAACAATAAAGCTACACTTTAGACAAAATATAGACATTGAATTAGTCTATAATATGATTTGCTATGAATACGATATGTGAGACAATAGCCAAACCTTTTATGATTAGTGTGTGTACATATTATTTAATATATATATATATATATGAGTATTCCTACCATCAATGTCTCCTAACTTTAAAATGATAAGACGAACCAATTAAATTTATCCATTATATTTTTTTTTTCTAAAACAAATTCTCTCTCGTATTTAATTCTAATGCAATTGATGAATTTGATTGATTCGTCTTAACATTTTAAAGTTATACGGCACTGATAGTATAATCACTCATATATATATATATCGCTTTCTATGATACATCTGAGATATCAATACACTTGATAAAAATAAATAAATAAGTAATTGTATTATAAAATTATTAATTATAATTTATTATATTTTTATTTTATCTTGTTATAAATAAATATGTTTAATTACAATTAATAAATGTGATTATATCTGTCGATTATTGTAATTATTATCTGAGTTATTTAGTTGTAATCAGATATAATAAAAATATAATAAATTATAATCAATAATTTTAGAATACAATCAGTCTTTTTTTGTCAAGTGTATTGATACCTTAGGTATACCCAAGGGGACATATATATATAAATGAGTCAGATCATATTTACAACAATTGACAGATAGAATTATATATACTAATTACAATTAGACATGTTTATTTGTAATCAGATAAAATAAATATATATAATAAATTATAATCAACAATTTAAAATACAAAGTCACAAACTACAATTTCCATCTTTGCCGCTCAACCTCCTTTATTTATTCCCATCTCCTACATAATATATTTTCACACGAAACCCAGTATTTAATTTCTACAATTCCAAACACTGCATTAACAATTTCAAATTGTTTACAATTTAGATAATATAAAAAGAGAAAAGAATGTCAAAATTTTAATCAATGTCAGTGGCAATAGAAGAGTAGAAATTATACCTATGGGCGGCAACTTGTAATTGAAAAATGAAATATTTATTTGTTCAACAGTAAATATTTATTTGTTCATAAACTAACTATAAACAGATCATTCACTCTGGCTATTTGATAACTTTGATAAACTCTTGTTCCTTCAATTAACTCAGATGGCATAAGAACAACAAGCACTTTCATCAACAAACTCTTTACATTATTCTTTCATTATGCAAATGTTCCCCTAAGTATGTTATTATAGGGTCATCATTTTGCCTTTTCCAAAAATAAGTTCATAAGTGCAGCTCACTTTTAGGGAGGTCGTAACATACCCGAGTACACTAATACCCGGACACCTATATCCACTTGGGGGCAACTTTTTGAAGAGTCTTTTGGTTATGGATATGGGTTTGGGGGTAAGTTCAAAACCCATTTGTAAATGGGTATGGGTATGGGAAACCATCCCATATCCATTTATCCATTTCCCCCCAAATATATATGTGGTTTTTTTTTTTTTTTTTAATTCATGAGTTGTAACTCGAGTGTGTATATATATATTTATTTAATCATGAGTTGTACCTCATGTGTTTTTTTTTTCTTTTTTAATCATGAGTTGTAACTTGTGTATGTTTTTTTTTCTTTTTTTTTTTTAAATACAAGTTGTAACTCATGTATGTACATTTTTTTTTTTAATCATGAGTTGTAACTCATGGAAAATTGGATTGTAATAAATGATGAGATTATTTTCCTTTTCGAGTTTTTTGCGGATTTAGTGAGTGGATAAAATTATTTAGTGAATTATGTTTTTATTTATATGTATTTGAATTTATGAATTTAATTATTTTTTAAAGTTTTTGGTCAAATATGGTCAAACGAGGTCAAATGGAGGAAATCAAGTAATAGGTGTGGGTATGGGGAAAACCATCCCTAGATACTTTCACATAAAATCACGAGTTGTAACTATATAAGATTTAGAATATTAAAAGCTCTACAACATGAAAAGCTATTAAACAAGCTAATAATACTCTACTACTTCATATCCTCTAATTTTCTCATCATGGAGCTTGAATTCCCTTTTCAATTTTTCTCACCTCTCTTCTCTTTGTAGATGTCTATGATTTTTTTTTTTTTTTTAAATCATGTGTGTAACTCGTGTGTATGTCTATATATATATATATATTAACATATATATGTATATTTAACATTCAGTTGTAACTCATGTTTTTTTCTTTTTCTTTTTTAATCATGAGTTGTAACTCGTGTATATATATTTTTCTTTTTTTAAAATCATGAGTTGTAACTTGTGTATGTATTTTTTTTTTTAAAATTTTTAATCATGAGTTGTAACTCGTGCATATGTCGTCTATATATATATATATATGTATATTTAACCATGAGTGTAACTCGTGTTTTTTTTTTCCTTGTTTAATCATGAGTTGTATCTCGTGTATATATATTTTTCTTTTTTAAAATCATGAGTTGTAACTTTTGTAGTGTATATATATATATATTTTAATAATGAGTTATAACTCATGTAAAATTGGATTGTAATGAATGATGAGATTATTTTCAAATTTTTTTATGGATTTAGTGAGTTGATAGAATTATTTAGTGAATTATGTTTTTATTTATATGTATTTAAATGTATGAATTTTATTATTTTTCAAATTTTTTGGTCAAATATGGTCAAACAAGGTCAAATAGAGAAAATTAGGTAACAGGTGTGAGTATGGGGGAAACCATCCCCAAATACTTCATATCCAATTCCCCCAAATGGGGCTTTGGGTGGGTATGGGTAAAATGATGGAAAATGGGTTTGGGTATAGGCAGAATATCAGTCCCTATACCTATTTAACTCATTAACATCCTTGTTCGCTTCAAATCTCAAACATATTACATGTTTAGCAAAATTAAATTGGACCAAGAAATATTTCATCCATTGGCAGATTTTCATCCTAAGGTATGGAAAGATTTTGATTCTATTCTATTCACTTTTGTTGTCTCTCGTATATCAGTAAGTATAGATATTATTTATTTCTACCCTAGGTAAAAATTTTCACAACCATAATAGGATTCTAAGTTACTATTTATTATATATAAGATGTAACTTATCAAACTAAATATAAATATGTGGAGGTGATATGCTTTTTAAGAAATACAATATACCTATTTAATGTGAAATTGTTGCTATAAGATTTACAAATATCATACATGTTGCATTTCCATCTTTCATTATGCGGTTCTATTTTACATGCTCCTTTCCCACTAGAGAGCCCAAAACTTATATACAAGTTTTGGGCTTCAGTTGTTTCTTTGTTTAATGGATTAAACCCACTAAATAGATACGATAGCTTTTCTTTCGTTTGTGTCCAACCCAAGAGCCCAAAAGTCATTTACTTATTTAAGGGAGTTCAACAGGTATAAATTTTGGGCTTCACTTGTTAGTTTGCTTGAATTTTGTTTGTGAGTAGGATAGTACATGGTTAAAATAAATTTGAGTGGCTACTTTTACAGCCTTCTACGATTATCCGTATACCCAAAATTATAATTTTTTTTTTCAAAATTCCTACATTATGTATAGGTGAAAGTAAAGTTATAATAATTGAAAATACAATCCGCATATCATATTAACACTATATTTAATAATTTAAATTATTGAAATGTAAACTATTTTTAAAATACAAATAATTAGTATTTATTATTGAAATTTTAAATTAAAATTTTTAAAAAATATTTGAAAAAGAAGAAAATCAAATTTAATTAAATAAATAAGTTCAAATAATAGTTCAATATGATAAAAAAAAAAGGTAAAGAGGTGCACTGGGAAGACCAGCACCTCTTAGGAGTTTTCATTTTAATTACATTTTAATTTATAAGTTCACAATCTTTAATTAAAATATATAACAAATGATTTTTTTTTTTTTTGGTAATAAATAGTTGTGTTTACAAATTATAATATTTTAAAACTTTTAATGGGACATACATACAAAGAGAGGCGCACTTATGGTTTTCAATGGCCCCAATAATAAATTAAAGAAGAAAAAAGTGAGTGATCTATACAACGTAGACATATGGGAGCAAGATTGCTCTTTATTAATCCTCTATATCTAATCTTTAATTTTAGGGATAAATTATTATATATTTTATTAATTTATAATTTAAAATAATTTTGTATTATTTAAAAATAGTTGAAAATGATTTTTCTCAAATCCAATCATAAACCAAACTCATGATTGGAATACAACAAATCTAATCCTATCATACATCAAATATAAGATTTAATCATATCTAATTTAATCCAATTCGATATATCAAATTCACCTTTAAGGTAAGAGATGTATTATTGGCATCTTGTAAGAATCTACTTGACATTTTTGTAACAACGATTTGATTAAATGCTACTTATAAGTATAGATTTACATCATTGGATTATTGTGATATGAAGTTCTTTCTCTTTAAGTTTGATACTTTTTCAATTTGTTTTAAATAAACTAATCAATGGTGTATAACCAGTAATTTACAACTTACAGATTTGATATAAATGATTAATGTTTTATCATTGTTGGCGAATGAAATTGAATTGTATAAGATGTTCAATCAAAGAGTTCAACCAAAATCAAGAATGGTATTTGATTATTAAAAGTGAAAATTCATGGAAAAAAAAAAAGGTTACTAACCATGTGGTTAAAATTTTGTTATGTTTGATTACTGTCATATCTCCATCATTATGCTGATATTTAACTTTCTATCACCAATGTTCTTCTAATTAGTGAGATGAAGAAGTATGACATCATTGCCCAGTTGTCATTTAAATAATGACTGTAACCATATACTTTCATATTTAAAAAGGAAAAAAAAAAAAATTGTACTTTTAAAGTGTTATGATACTTTTCATGTTTAATATAAATGAGTCAATGAGAAATTAATTAAGCTGTTAAATCAAATAAAATTTCAAAGTAAAAACTCCATTAATGTAGAGAACTATAGCTTCTTCGAATAATAAAAACAATATCATTACAAAATTTGTTAACATCTTTAATATATATAAAAAAAAAAAAGGAAATGATACAGTGTTTGTTTTACAGTCATTCCAAAAGAAGCTCGGCTAGCTTTGCATGTGTGTTCGCGATTAGATACATTTTTACAGGGTAACAAATTCTCTTTTGAGAGACCTACCAGAACAGTACGTTGGAGTGCATGATGTTGGCATGTGACAACATGATTTTGGCATGGTGGACATTGCAATACCTGCACGTCAATGATAATATTATCAGTCATGAAACACTACAACTTGAAGGGCTTTTAACTATGTATATGATTGAGAATGTTAAAAGGTCTACAAAATGGAAAGCTAGTAAACAAGCCAATAATACTCTACTACTTAATATCCTCTAATTTTCTCATCACGGAACTTGAATTCTCCGTCTTTTCAAATTTTCTCACCTCTCTTCTCTTTGTCGTCATGATTCTAAAACTAAGAATTAAAAGAGAATCAAAGACAATAACAGATCTATAAATCTACTGCCAGGGCCATGGAAATTACCTGTCATTGGAAATTTGCACCAGCGTGTTAACTCTCTTCCTCATCACCGATTGACAGACTTGGCCAAAAAATATGGGCCCTTGATGCACTTGCAAATTTGAGAAATTCCTACTGTAGTTGTTTCTTCGCCGGAGTTTGCCAAAGAAATGTTGAAAACTCATGATCTCATCTTTGCCTCAAGGCCTTATAATTTCGTTGTAGATATTTTGTGTAAATCTAGTGATATATTCTTTTCTCCATATGGTGAATATTGGAGACAGTTAAGGAAAATTTGCATGTTGGAGCTTTTAAGCATGAAACGTGTACAATCTTTTCGATCAATACGAGAAGAAGAGGTGTCCAGTCTCATTAATTGAATTACTTCAAGAGAAGGATCACCAATTAATTTGACAAAAAAAGTTTACTCATTAACAAATGATATTATTTTCATAACCGCGTTTGGCATAAAACGCGAAAAACACAAAAAGTGTGAAGAATATGCATCAATTGTCCTATAAAGTTTAGGAGTGGTGAGCGGATTTTGTATTGTAGATATGTTTCCTTCAATTGGAGGACTGCTTCAAAGGGTTACTGGAGTCAAGTCTAAATTGAAGAAGTTGCAAGAGGAAAGGGAAAGAATACTTGACAACCACATCGAGCAACATAATTTTCGCAGGAGAGGAGAAAATGAAGATCTAGTTGATGTTTTGATGAGAATTAAAGAGGATGTTGCTGCTGAAGTTCACTTGTACCCAGAACATTTTTTATGTTTTCATTTTCATTGTGTTCTATTGGTCCTTATATAATATAGTGACATTTGATAATCACAGTGACTATTTGTTCATATGGGGTTTGGTTTTACCCCAAGAATAGCATGGCGGAGGCTAAGTGCTGTCGTGTTCTTCTTAAATATCATAGATTTGAGATAAAATTGAGTTTGATGGTGGTGGGGTGCTACTGTGCCCTTCTTACACCAAAATGAACAAGGTGGCATTCTCATTATTTGAACTAATAACCTATAAATATTTTAATTGCAAACGTGGTAACACCAAGGCAAGATAATACATACTTTTGGTTTAACTAACTAAAATCACAATAATTTTTCCAGGATCTTTTTCTTGCTGGCACTGATACGTCAGCCTCCACTTTAGATTGGGCAATGGTTGAACTAATGAGATGTCCAAAAATAATGAAAATTGCACAGAGTGAAGTCGGAGAAGTCTTTAATAGAATTGGGAGGGTTGATGAAACTAGCATTAACTTAATGAAATATTTGAAAGCGGTTATAACAGAGACCTTGAGATTACATACCCTGGCTCATTTTTCACCTAGAGAATGTGGAGAGCGATGTGAGATTAAAGTGTTTGAAATACCCAAGAAAACTAGAGTCCTTACTAATATATGGGCTATTGGACGATATCCAAATTATTGGAGTGAACCTAATAGCTTTATCCTGGAGAGGTTTCTTGATTCTCCGATTGACTTTTAGGGGGCTAATTTTGAATACATCCCGTTTGGTGCTGGTAGAAGGATCTGCCCAGCAATGTCATATGGTGTGGCCAATCTTGAGCTTCCACTCGCAATGTTGTTGTACCATTTCAACTGGAAACTTCCTAATGAAAGGAAGCATGAGGACTTAAATATGACCGAGTGTTTTGGTTTAACTATTAGAAGAAAAGAAGACCTGCACTTGGTTCCCATTCCCCATCATCCTCCAGCTGTCTAAACTAATTACATAGGTTGTACCAATTTATTTTTACTGTAACTCATGAAACCAGTAACTATGGAGTAGGTTTGTCTGTTAGGTTATAGTTGAGATTAATAGATTAAAATTGTGTTTTTTTTTACCCACTGTAATATAATTAATTTACAGGTGCAAAATAAAGAACCAATCATATATGCATCTCCCAATAGAATTATAATTAGGAACTATTATCCTAATGGTTCATTTTTCAATCAAGAGAGGAGATCTCATTAAAATCATGAGAGAAAAACTTGAAATAAGTCTTTCAGGGAACCAACAGAAAATTCTGAAAGTATGATCTACCATTTGCTGCCTAAACAAGTGCAGATGTTTTGATGATCTATCTCATGATAATTTGCAATAATTAGATTATATCAGCTACTGTCACATCAAATCCAGGAGTGAAAATTTTGATAAATTCTTCCTTGTGGGTTACAAAATTGATCTAACATGACGACATGAAGAGAAATTATTAGGGCCAAAAGAGAAAGCAATGGAGAAAGAACGAAAGCAAATTGGCAACATGAAGACAGAGCAGAAAGAGAAACTTTGACACCCTTCAACAGAGAGAGAGACAGAGGTTTCTGATTTTGTAGATTTATAAACTATTTATTGCATCTGATAACCATTTTGCTGCATTATTAAGATACAATGTTAATTTATGTAAAATTAAAAATATATGAATAATTTTGGTTAGATTTTGTTAAATGATTTCTTTTTTATTACACATATAATTTAAAATAAAAATATATAATGACTATCAGTTATAAGGATATAAACATAAATTTTGGATTACTAAGCATCAATACTCACATAATTTACCATTTTTTTGGGATAACTGGAACCAATAATGATAAGATATTATGATGCGATATCGAAATCAAATCTCAAAAACCGGAAAAGACAACCCACAAAGAGTAAGAAGAGAGTGAACAAAAAGCAGTGTTTAAATTAGCATTATATAAACACTGACTAGAATATTGACAATCATAGCTCATTTCGAACTATATTGCTTCCAAATGAAAATAGCTACAAAAGTAACTTGCGTATGGTGAACAGTGGATGGCTTCCGATTAAGTGTTTCAAATTGGTCATCATCTATGAGTTCTTCATCGGTTAATAGCTACATGATTCTTCTTCATTGCTAGGATTCCTGGAACTTCTCAGGGCATGTATAGATTGTGGAAACATATGATACTGATTGCCAACTGAAAAGGAGTTCTTTTTTTTAAAAAAAAAAAAAATTCTTGAAGAGTTAACATTCCCATCACACCAAATTCAGTAGTATATTATTGATATGGCAGCAATAGAAAACATTTTTCGCGAACGGAAGACCTTTATTGCAAACATACATTGACTCAAAACATCTTTCGCGAACGGAAGTCCTTTATTGCACACATAGACGCAGAAGCAAACACATACACAAGCTAGCACAGAGAACTTAATTAAATAGGAATCTGGTCGATGAATAACTTGGTGATATCATCTTTAAGATGTTCTGGGTTTGTGTATCCATCCATGTCCTTGAAGGTAACTTCCATAAGACGAGCAATGTTAGCTACTCGAAGAAGGATCTCCATTGGGACAGCTGTTGGTTTCGTGCATTCTTCGTTGATATCCTTCCAAGCATTTTCAAAGATGATATTAAACTTTTCCGCTGTTTCCTTGATTGACAAGCCATTTTCCTTCATATAACATTCCACACCACATGCTACATGTGCTCTCCTAAACTCAGACTTCAAGCAAACAAATACCGGTTAACAAAATTATTGAAACTTTTAACTTAAAGTCAGTAATGCTATATATCCTAACTTTTATATTAAAATTAACTGCATGTGAGATAATCTGAATAGTAAGATATTCATGTTCTAACATCTAAATGTATATATGGGTTTTGGTAACTTACTACCTTTGATAAAGTTACATTTCAATAACAATTTATAAATTGATTGTAAGAGTGGTAATTAAAGAATATTTAAAAGTTGTACGTTATTAATCGATGGGTAACTTTACCGAACGAATAAGGTAACCAAACCCAATATATATATTAGACTAAATATATTTGTAATTCATATATTTGTTAGATTAATTCTATTTGTACCCCAGCTATGCTTGAAAAAATTGAAATTAAAAGTCGGAATGTATGGATTAGTTATTGAGTGTTATAATTGACGTTAAAATTACAATCATACCTTATGACCGATTAAGTCATTCTTCAGACGAGCTATTATATATGCTGCAGTAAGAACTTTTGGTCTACTTTGCAACCACTCAAATGCTTCAATTCCTGCAATTTCTTTCTCCATGCCCAAAAATTTTGCTGCTGTATACGAATAACTTCCAATTGAAAGAAGTGCACATCTCAAGTACTCATGGAATGGAGGAACATTATTTTGATAGAACCATTCTGCCTCACTGAGGTAGGCTGCCACCATCTCTTTCAGCTGATTATTAATTAGCAGAAAAGCAAAGTTAATTCATTAAGAAAATACAAAGTCATTATTTTGAAATTATTTAAGCAAATCTTACCGTTTCCTTCGCATAAGAAAATTTATAAGATCTTTCTTCCTCAGTCAAATCATTGTATATTTCATTAAAAATATTTAACAGAGCACTGTAGATAATCTTCATATAATCTGGCAAATCAGCAAGGGCACTAATGTTCCACCTGAAAGAAAAGTTTTAGTTAATTACAACCTATACATTTGCAATTTGAAAAATGAAAGCTAAAGTTGTGTAGCTGATGAACGTGCCTTATGTATAGCTATAACGTAAATTTTTTTAGTCATTTTTTTAAAAAATATCCATGCAAAATTAAGGTGATAAGAACATTTACATTTCATTTTATCCTCTATCAAATCTAAGTTTTGAGTTATTAAATGAATCCATTGCTTGTTATTTAAATGCACTATAAATATAGAAAATGCACTAAAACACAAAAGTTGCTTTTTAGTGAGAATTTTATTTATACAATCAAATTAGGTATTTATCCAATGAATAATTTCTCTAAAAGTTAATAAAGTCAAATTAAATTAATTAAAATTAGGGAAAATAGATAACCTTTGCACTGCATCATTAAAAAGGTGGAGCTCCTCAAGAGTACCATATGAATCGTATGTATCGTCTATAACTGTCATCAGATTGTTAATTTTGAACAGCATAGATCGAGCACGTGAATAACAAGGTTCAAAATATACTATAGTTATCCATAAGAAGCTCTCCATTACTCTGTCTCTCATATAGGGCAGCTTTGATGGCAAGTCTAATTCTTTCCACCAACTGCAATTCATATGATAGAAAATACATAATAATTCATTAATCATGTATTGTCTCTTCAAAATACACTTATGAACTTATTTACACTAAAGCTTTTAGAGCATACATATATATATATATATGTCTTGAATTAAGGTAAGTTTAAAAATCATGTGGCTTGTAAAATAAAGTAATTAAGTGTCTAAATAAAGTTGTTTCTTAAGCGTCATCTTTGTCCATATGTATTTGGTGGTCTTACTCAGATATTGATATGTGTATGATGTTGATCCAAAATGGTATACGGTAGAGTGTTTTTACAAAATATTTTTATAAACAATTCCTGAAAATTGATAATATAAATTTAGATATTAATTTTTAAAATATTAAATATCATAGACTACACCCCCTAACTATGTATGATTAAATGTTTTCTTTTTGAAGATAAATTTTGTATCGTCATGATTAGTCCAAATAAAGGTATATAATTATATAAAAATCATTAAATTATAAATTATAGAGAAAAAAATAATCCATAAAAGTTGGTCTATACTCGTTCATGTTTACCTTGAAAGGTGGCATATCTCCTGTTGGTGCAACAGTTGTACCCGATTAAAATCTAACTTTGCAAACAAGAGTAGAGTTTCATTTCTAGATTCATCTTCTTCATAGCTAGAGATATATTTGAGTGCTTCCAGTCTTGGCATTCCTTTATGCAAGGGTATTTCTAGGGCATTGATTATTTGTTTTGCCAAGTGAGGGCTTGATTTTTCAGCCAAGGACTTGAGATGAGCCTTTGAGAAAACAAGGGCCTCCTCAAGAATATCTTCTCCGTGATGTCTTAAATGCGCAGCCTCGTACAAACTCAGCATTCCCTTTGCATCGCTTGTCAAATTTTCCTTGAATTTACCATCACCGTCCATAAATTTGTTAAAAATGCCTGATGGATTCACAATTCATCATTAGTTGCAACTGTTATGCTAGTTATGGATGTTGCACTACAAAAGCTTTCATGCAGGAAAGATAGAAATACCAATGCCAATGGAATGTAATTATTCCTCTTAATTACCATATAATGACTGATTGACAATGGAAAAAAAAAAAAAAAGATAAGAGCATCGGTCATAAGTCATAACAGCTTAAAAAATCAATTCAAAGAGTGCAAATATGTAATATAAAAGATTTTATGTTAGATATAATTTCTCTGGTAAATTTTTGGTTTAAGATAAAAAGAAAAAGGAAAAATTGTATCAATCTAATAATCTCCATATATGCTCTTCTACAAATACACATGTTATTTCTTGCATTTAGATTTCATGTTCACATAGATATAGATACTTACTACAACATATCTTGTAGCCATGTTGTCTAAGAACTCGAAATAGAAGAGCAGTAGTGAATAAATCATAATCGTCACCATCAGAGAAGCTTGATTGAACTTTAAAAATCTGATCAAGATACTTTTCAATGTTAGCCTGAAAGTGATATGACACTCCAAGGCGACATAATGAGTTGATCAAGCTGATTTTCTCTATTGGTTCATTCGTTGGAGCAATTAACATTTCTTTCGCTTGATCTTTCAATTTTTCTATCTGCTTGCCAAATGTTTCATCAAATTCCTGAAATAATGATCAAAGCAAACTAAGTTAATTTTATGGAGAATTATTTTCTGGCTCCAAATCAGAAGACAGAGAGTGTGAAAGAAAAGTTTTTTCAGTTTTAGCAAGATTGACTAAGGCAGATCTCTTCTCCACTTTTATTTATTTCTTTTATTTATAAGTGATGCACCATTCGTGACAAGTTTTGACAAGTATCGGACTATGAATGCCATGGGGCTGTATATGCAGTGGTACCTAATGTTTGGTGGTTACATATGTTGGATTTTTTTTTTTTTAACAAGTGAGACAAACTCTTTATTATGTGAACAGCTCTTCTCAAGTCCAGAATTCGAAATTTATTTATGTTTGAGCAACTGTTATATAATATTACAAAACCACTTCCATAAGGAGTCTGGCATATGTAATATTAGAGAAGTGAATATATGTTACATAACATTTTCTCAAACACAAACTTAGTTTAGAATCCTGTTCTTGTCAAAATTTATATGAGTGAATAATCAATTTATGTGAACCTACCTCAAATATGTTTAAAGCTTATGATTAGCATTTGCATGAAATAAAATGAATAAATATTAAATAAATTCTAGCATTAGATTTTAAAAGCATGGTAAGATTATGGTTCTTGAATAAAGAATCTACTTACCAAGATACGAGTGGAAATGTCGTAAGTGACGGTTTCGGTATCCTTCCAGATGTTGCGGGGGAAGTCTGCCACTGGACGATTAACTTGTTGATTAATTTTTGTGTTTGAAGATACTGAGAACTTATTGGTGAAGGAAGGTTTAAAATGTTGTGCCATGGCAGTTGATGAAGAACAAGAAGTTATCAACTTAACTGTTTCACTTGAAACCCAAATGCTAAAATATTGGAGTGAATTACTTATGCAAATGGCATGCCTCTTGGATTATATATATATTGAAGCGAACTACGTCCCCAGATAGTGGAGTGAACTACTTACCAAGGCAGTGGACTGAAGGGGTCAACTTCTCTTTAAAAGAATTTAATGCTGGTAATTTTCTTGTCCTCATTTATAGGTAGCTGACATGACTGATATAGGATTAAAATTCAAATCTTCTTTGTATATCATTGGTGGAATTATCCATCATTGAAAATTTGTAACTATATACGTTTTTTTTTATTGAATTACGGAGATAAATCTACGATACAACAGGAATCATATGAGATCAATACATATTGAACACACGGTCTGAATAAAAACTCTCAAAAGGAAGGATGAAACCACACATAAGTGACAAAACTGCCTTATAGAAGAGAGAGAGAACCCCACATTTAGAATTATTATTATTATTATTATTAAACAAATGGTTGTTTTGGATTTAACAGGCAGACGGTGCGTTGTGTAGGACCCACAATTAGGCATGAGAGGGATGCAGCGTTTTGCACTCAATTGACGCCTCTAACGCTAATGATGTGCTTCTCTACTGGTATGGAGTCACGTAATTTCGTTCGTAGCTAGATTTTTTTTTTTTTTTTTAACTTTCGATCACTTTCTTTTGTTTTTTTCTTTAAAGTAAACAAGAATTTGTTAACAAGAACTAGAAAAGATATGGTGGATACCAATATCCTCCGTATGGAGACTTTCTATCAGCTTCTTGTGTCTCTTCAACTTTTTCGTATATAATTGTCTCCAAGATCCCTTCAAGAAAAGGTCCACCTTGTTTGGAGATTTAGTTGAAAATATAAAATTAGGGCTTCTTATACCTAAGTTTGGATTCTCATTTAATTTGAGGTTTTTCTTTATTTAAGAAATATTATGAAAAACCCCTAAAAAATAAAATAATGAAGAATTACACCTATTTATCTCTTTAAAAAAAAAAAAAATTGGCGAATTCATTTCCTATTGTTTAAAAAAACCAACCGGTGTTTATAGTGGATGAGTTTTACGATATATTAACTTTGAGTGTGTTATACCCATTTTCTCGTAGGGCCCAAATGGGCCAGTTCAGACCTTATTAATTTAAAACAGAAGCAAGGGCCCAGAAGGCCCAAGGTTGGAATCAACGGTTGCAAGCCCAGCCCGTGAGGACATCCAGGTCGTAAACCAACAATAGTTCCCAGGATGCCTCGTGCCCGTGCCTTCAGCTCGTGGAGCTCGCGAGGTCGCTCAGGTCGCGAGCTCGCTTGAACCTCCAGATCGCCTTACCTCTCCTCCTGGCCACGTCAGCTCTCCTCCAGAGTGCATCACCTGGTTGACCTGAAGGCTTACCCAGGAGATACCGTGTATAGCAAGTTGTCAGAATTATCAACTCTCATGATTTCCCGTCGGAAACTGTCTACACAATTACCCAGAAGCATTTAATGAAGTGAAGATCTCTCCAGGTGTATTAAATGCAGACTTGTGCAGGAAGAGAATGATCATTACCTTTACAATTAATGCAGCATGGCAATGTCAGGTTTAGCTGAAACTAGCCGTTGCCAGTAACGTGTATAATTTTTTTTTGTATTTTTTATTGTTGTCATCTCCCCTTCTTTATAAAGAAGGGAAACATTTTTACTGTACAAACAGGTTGAACATACTAGAAAACTGTCATTCTGCCGGAATTACTCCAGAGTGGCCGTGGACGTAGGTGCAGTCACCGAACCACGTAAAAACCCTTGTGTTTCTTCTCTCTCTCTCTCTCTCTCTCTCTCTCTCTTCTCCTTAATTTCTTGCTGATCACCTTATTAAATCCGACCAACCACCAAGTCCGACATTCTTTTACCTGAATTAATCACCACCAACCTAGAACTTCATTAATTGATCATTTACTATCCTTCAATCAGTATAATCTACCATTAATTAATTACCAAGCTCGCCGTCTGGGCCCCTGAATCTCTGGTTGACCGTTTCCGGACGTCAACATCTTTTGGCGCTAGAAGGAGGGCCCAACAGCGACCTGGTAATCTCTATTTAGTTATTATTTCATATTCACCTATATTTGTCTGCCATGGCTAGGATCAAGGCAACAAGGAGTGTCGGAGTGGCAAAAGAACGACATGAAATCCGAGAGGAACAGAGCTCCTCACCTTCAGGAAATGAGGTAGCTCAGGAATGGCAGCAGCGCCAACGAGCTCTGGAAGATACAGTAAGGGAGTTGACGACGACAGTTAGGGCGTTGATGGAAGTCCAATCCCATACGGTACGAAGAAAGGTGGAGGTTGCAGCACCAGTCAGAGCTCGCCGTCGACCTTCAGAAGAAATCCCAACTCCAGAAGGGGTAGCCGCCAGGGAAAGGTCGCTGACCGAAGGATCAGCTCGCTCCTCGAACTTACACCCAAGGAGAGCCAGGGGGCGGAACCAAGAGCGGGAGATCTCACCTCGCCAGAACGGGATAAGGGCAAGGGCGAGCATCTAGGGCGCCAGGCGCGAAGAGGGTAGTCGTGGGCCAGAGCGAGTCCGCGGATACCGTGTAGGTTATGAGCCCGAGCCGCAGAGGGCCCCTAGACACGTAGAAGCTTTCGGTGAAGAGGGCAGGTCGCAGAACCGTCACTTTGGGGAGCAGGAAAGTACCAGTAGGTGGGACCCCAGTCAGCGGTCTCTGACCCAGGATCCAGTAGTGGAGGAATTGTTACATAGGGTCCAGCAATTGGAAGCTCGACCTGGAGGTCAGACCGGGAGAATCGCAGGGTACCATTCACCCGGGAGATCGAGACAGTACCCTTGCCAACGAAGTTCAAACTCCCCAATATCCCTCTATACAGCGGTAGGACAGATCTTTACGACCATCTGGACGCTTTCAATGTACAGATGGATCTTCAGACAGATGACCCGCGGGTAAAGTGCTAAGTGTTCCCAGCTACTCTAGGGGATGCTCCGCGAGCTTGGTTCAAAGGCCTTCCAGCCCGCAGCATCGGAAGCAGGAGAGAATGTCAGAAGAGGTTCCTGGACCAGTATAAGGCCTTGAGGAGGCAGCTCGCACCAGCCTATCACCTCGCTACCATCTTCCAGAAGCAAAACGAGTCCTTGAAGGATTATATCACTCGGTTCAGAGAGAAGGTGAGTAATGTGGAAACGCCCTCTGACGAGAGTATTTTAACAGCCATTTCTGCAGAGCTCATGAAAGATGGGAAGCTATACGAGAACATTTATAAATCCCCAGTGAAGGATCTGGGAGAGTTCTACGAAAGGGCTGTGAAAGAGATCAGATGGGAAGAAGCCTTCGGGGCTAAGAAGCTCGGCAGTTAGTGGGGTGAAGCAAATGGTTCCCATCGCGAGAAGAGGAAGAACCATGGCAGTGATAGGCCAGGGGAGCCAAGGCACCAGACTGCCAATGTCGTGGTGAAGCGGGCTAGACCGGGGCCGAGGGTGGAGCGACCCCGACGTCCGAACAGATATGAAAGCTATAGTGTGTTGTCGGACAGGCAAGACAGGATCTTTGTCACAGAAAGAAACAGGGAGAATTTCGGCAAGCCACCCCCGACTGGACCCCATAATCGACGTCGGGACCCGAGGAAATACTGTGCCTACCATAATGAGAACGGGCACAATACCTCAGACTGCTGGCAGTTGAAAGATGCCATTGAAGAACTCATAAGGCGAGGCCGCCTGGGAGAGTATGTAATACAACCCGTTGGTAGGCGACCTCAGGGATGAGACCAGTAGCCCGAACAACAGCAGCCTCAGCGAGCTCAGGAGCCCGAGCGTGAGCCCGCTGTAAGAACAATCTTTACTATTTATGGTGGACCCCATATGGCAGGTACATCAAACAGGTCGCACTTGAGGTACGTGCGTGAAGCTAATCATACCCTGCTGGCAGAATATGGAGGAGTCGAGGGACCCACCAAAAGGGCAAAAACATCCTCAGACAGTATTGTATTCACAGAGGAGGACGAGAAGGGAGTACGCTGGCCCCACAACGACGCGATTGTCATCCGGGCCCAGATCAGTAATGTCGAGGTACGAAGGGTAATGATCGACACTGGCAGCTCGGTCAATGTAATGTATAAAAGTTGCTATGACCAGATGGGATTAGGGACTGAGCAGTTGACACCCTCACTAGAACCCCTTTACGGATTCACGGGAGATGCAGTGATACCGATAGGACAGGTCAAATTACCCCTCACCCTCGGGGAACCAGGCCGACAAACTGCAGTTCTTACGGACTTCCTGATTATCAATAGCCCTTCGGCATACAACGTGGTCTTGGGGCGACCTTCGATGAACGAGCTAGACATGGTCACCTCCACCAGGACACTGACAATCAAATTCCCAACCCCCAATGGAGTAGGCTGTGTCAAGGGAGGACAGCAGCTGGCCAGACGATGCTATGAAGATGCAGTGAAGATGGGAGTCCGAGGACGGAAAGTAAACGTGGTCTCGGGTGGCCAACCACAAGTTATCTCTGAAACTGGGGTAAGCGACGACCTCGACCCTCGTAAGGTGGATGCAGACAAGGCCACGGGACCGATTGAAGAGCTAGAAGATGTGCAAGTCAGCGAAGTAGATCCGGGCAGATGTGTGAAGGTAGGAAGAGACCTGCCACCAGAAGTGAAGATTGAGCTCGTAGAATTTCTGAAGATGAACCTTGACGTCTTCACCTGGAACCACGAAGACATGGTGGGGATAGATCCTGATGTTATGTGCCACAGGCTGAACATAGATCCCCAACACAGGCCAGTCCGCCAGAAGAGGAGACCGATGACCCCGGAACGTTATGCAGCTCTGAAGGAGGAGGTCGAAAAGCTGCTAGTTAACAGGTTCATCAGGGAGGCCCGTTACCCTGTCTAGGTTGCAAATCCAATCCTCGTGAAGAAGAAGACCTGAAAGTGGAGGACTTGCATTGACTTCACCGATCTGAACAAGGCTTGCCCGAAAGACAGCTTCCCATTACCCAGGATTGATCAGCTGGTAGATGCAATGGCCGGGCACCAACTCTTGAGCTTCATGGATGCTTACTCGGGATACAACCAAATCCCCATGAGCCCGCAGGATGAAGAACACACCTCTTTTGTCACTGACAGAGGATTATACTGTTACAGGATGATGCCGTTCGGACTGAAGAACGCTGGAGTCATCTACCAGCGATTGGTCAACGCCATGTTCCAGGATCAGATTGGGAAAACCATGGAGGTGTATGTAGATGACATCCTGGTGAAGTCCCAGAAGGCAGTAAGTCATGTTCACGACCTCGACGAGACATTCAAAGTCCTCAGAAATTATCGGATGAAGCAGAACCCCCTGAAGTGTGCCTTTGGAGTAGCGTCTGGTAAGTTCCTCGGGTTTATGGTAAATAGTAGAGGGATAGATGCCAACCCAGAGAAGATTAAGACACTTGTAGAAATGAGGTCCCCCTCAAAAATCAAGGAAGTGTAGAGCCTTAATGGCCAGGTCGCGGCTCTCAGCCGGTTCATCTCGAAAGCCACTGACAAGTGCGTGCCATTTTTCGAAGCTATAAAGAAGGTCAGGAACTTTGAATGGAATGAGCATTGCGAAGAAGCATTCCAGAGACTGAAGGAGTACATAGGCCAAACCCTACTTCTGTCCAAACCTAAGGACGGGGAGAAGCTATTCCTGTACTTGGGTGTTTCTGAACATGCCCTGAGCACAGCCTTGGTGAAAGAAGAAGGGAAAGTGCAGCTGCCCGTGTACTACGTCAGTAAAAGACTGGTTGATGCGGAGACCCGGTATTCACAAATGGAGAAGCTTGCATATTGCCTGGTAACCGCCTCCAGGAAGCTACGTCCCTACTTCCAAGCTCATCAAATAGAGGTTCTCACGCAGTACCCTCTCAGGTAAGTTCTCCAGAAAGCAGACACTTCAGGCAGGCTCCTCAAGTGGGCTATCGAGCTCGCTCAGTTCGACATAGAGTTTAGGCCTAGGATGGCGTTCAAGGCCCAGACACTTGCGGATTTTATTGTGGAATTCACAGGGCCAGTACCGGAGCAGGAGGAGCTAACAGGTGATCAAGTTTGGGAACTTTATGTAGACGGATCCTCTAACGAGCAAAGCTCAGGAGCTGGAATAATGCTGATCAGACCAGAAGGCCACAAGATCATGAGCGCCTAAAGATTTGGGTTCCGAGCAACCAACAATAAGGCCGAGTACGAGGCGTTGCTTGCCGGACTCCGCCTGGCAAAAGAGGTGCGAGCTGAGCAGGTAAAGATTTTCAGTGACTCTCAACTTGTTGTTTACCATGTCAGGGGAGAATATCAGACCAAGGGAAAAAGGATGTCGAAATACTTCCAAAAGGTTAAGGAGTTACTGGGGGCTTTCAAAGGGTTTGAGGTGAACTAGATCCCCAGGGCACAGAATTTTAACGCAGACGCCCTGGCCCGCTTAGCGACCTCCCAAGATGCAGATCTCCTTGAGTCTATCCCTGTGGAATTCCTACCCATTCCGAGCATCGAGGACGAAAAGGCAATGATGATCGTACAGGTTCAGCCTAACTCCTGGATGAGCTCGTTAGTGAGTTACTTGCAGGAAGGGAAGCTGCCAAATAACAAGTTGGAAGCTCGCCGCATATGAGCTAGAGCAGCCCGATACTGCATCTATGATGATAGATTGTACAAGAAGAGGTTCTCAACCCCGCTGCTGCGATGTATAGATGATGAGGACTGTGAGGTGGTGCTAAATGATATTCACGCAGGTCACTGTGGGAACCACGCAAGAGCATTGTCCTTGGCCCAAAAGGCCCTCAGACAGGGGTTCTACTGGCCGACTATGAAGCAGGATGCCATGAATCTGGTGAAGAAGTGTGATAAGTGCCAGAGATTTGCTAAGGTCCCGCGAGCTCCACCACCTACCTCTAGCAGATGGTGAGTCCATGGCCTTTCGTAATCTGGGGGATGGACCTCATCGGACTTTTGCCCACAGCTCGAGGAAGTTGTAAGCACGCCGTAGTTGCTGTAGACTACTTTACCAAATGGACTGAAGCTAAGGAGCTGGCAGAGATCTCCACCATGAAGATAGAGAAGTTTGTGTGGGACAACATCATCTGTAGGTTCGGAATCCCTCAGCAGCTCGTCACGGACAATGGGACTCAGTTCACCAGCGAGCAGTTCATAGACTTCTGCAACGAGCTCGGAATTGCGAAGAGCTTCTCGGCTGTGGACCATCCTCGGGCCAATGGTCAGGTCGAGGCTGTGAACAAAATCATCAAGCAGACTTTAAAGGCCAAGCTAGAGGCAAAAAAGGGGGCTTGGGTCGACGAGCTACAGAAGGTCCTCTGGGCATACAGGACCACAGTTTGCAACTTGACGGGTGAAACCCCATTTTCCATGGTCTATGGAACGGAGGCCATGATACCGGCAGAATTTGAAGTCACCAGCCAGCGAAGGGCCTCGTTCCGACCTGAAGTTAATGACCAGCTGCTTGCGGCCAGTTTAGACTTAGCCGAGGAAGTAAGGGAAACAGCTCGCCTGAGGGTAGCGGTGTACCAGCAGAGAGTTGCCAGGTATTATAACAAGAAGGTGCGAGCTCGAAGCTACAAAGCCAGGGACCTCGTTCTCAGGTTAGTCCTCCTCGGGGCTTGCAAGGCAAGCGATGGGGTGCTCGAGCTGAACTGGGAGGGGCCATACCTCATCAAGCAGAATCTGAAGAATGGAGCCTATCATTTGGCCAGCATAGATGGATCAGAGTTAACCCGGGCCTGGAACGCTGAGCACCTGCGGCCATACTACACCTAAGAACTGTCAGCCCGCTCTAACTTTGTACATAATTCTTTTTGATGATTGTCTGTAAACATGCTTTCACTTGTTTCTGTTGTATGTGTCATGTTTAATGCAGAAAGCAAACTGGTTAAACCAGTAAATGTACATGTTAAAAAAAGCAAAGCTAATGAAATCTCTTTCTCAAGTAATCGGGCTGCGACCTATCATCATATATGCCTATATATATATATATTATTCCTTGAAGATATCTGTGTAAAAATCCAAGGAATCATTCACAGCTAAAATACTCGCACAAAATTACTGGCCAAAGTTACGAACATATTGTGGCAATGAGTGTCCATAAAGACCTCAATGGAGGATGCCTTATCGGTTGATACTCGACTTACACATATTATCCTCACTTACAAAGGTTTACGTCAACAAGTATCAAGTTTATTTCCTAGTTCGCAGCGGCTATCCCCGCGACTTCGCGAATCAATTGCCCCGCGACCTCGCGGGAGGGGGTAAGACTACGCCTCTCAAATATAAAGATGCCCGCGGACCTCGCGAATCATTGCCCCGCGACCTCGCGGGAGGGGGTAAGGCTACGCCTCTCAAATATAAAAATGCCCGCGGACCTCGCGAATCATTGCCCCGCGACCTCGCGGGAGGGGGTAAGGTCACGCCTCTCAAATATAAAGATGCCTGCGGACTCGCAAAAAGGGGCTCACCCATGAACTACAAGTGCAGCCACTAGTTAGAATCTCAAAGTTCGGGAAAATGCTGTTGTCAAGCGCACTTAACATCACTGAAACATAGGGGTTAGGGTAATTCCGAGCTCCTCACTAACTGTCAGTTCCTGCCAATCCTTTAAGGCTTATCCAACCATGTTACAGGCAGGATCAAATACTTTGCTCGACCGAGCTATTTGCCGAATTCAAATCCTTACGAGCTGATGTATTATTATAGTCGCTGACTGTAGCTAGCAGATTCGTAAGTTAGCATGATTTTCACGATTGTGATTTACTTAGCAAATTTTAATACTTACAATAGTGTGATTACTGTCCGCTAGTTGCCCGTCATACAAATAAAACATGCATATCTACACCTGGACAAAGTATTGTGCAGAAAATCCAATATTATAATTCCGAGCTTCGAGCTCGTTGTTCGAGTTCCAACAAATAAAAAATTACAAGAAATCAGACAAACAAATGAAATTAAAATGCCATAAACACCAGCTCGTTCGTCCGAGGGAGCAAGATCAATAGGAGCTTCTGCAGGGGGCTCTACCGCAGGGACGTGTTCAGGAGCTGGTAAATCAGGAAGGGCCTCTACTGGGGGCTCAGGCATTGGAGGATCCTCTAAAGCTGGAGGTACCTCAGGGACCTGTTCTGGTAGAGGAACTAGGACAGTAGGTGGATCAACTGGAGGGGTAGAGGAAGTATCCGCATGTTGTGCGCCTTGAGCACCTGCAGTGAGCTCTGCGAACTCCCGGATCATTTGGACCCCAGCTAACCCAAAGAAGGAGTAATCCAAGTCCGGGTAGCGCTCCCACATGCTGAACAGAAACGCCCTCTCGACCTCCTCCTCGACCCTATTCCGCTCTTGAGCTAACTGGCCTCGATGCCTGCCTCGGTCTGAGCCAGCTTCCCCTATGTCTGAGCCAGTTTTGCTTCTGCCTCAGCCCGCTTCTCCTCGGCCCTCGTGAGCTTCCCTCTGGCTGCAGCCAACTCCCACTGATGCTGACTTACTTTATCCTCAGCAACCTGTATTTTACCTTTGCAGTACTTAGCTCGCCTTTCAGCTGTTTTAATTTGCTATGGGCCTTGCTGACTTCAGAGGTAGCGACCTCCCTACGAGCAGTCTCTTGAGATAGGGCCACATCAGCATCTCGAAGCTTGGCAGAAAGCTCTCCATGATCCTTTTGGAGGAGATTGATTTCATCCTGCAGTAGTCTCCTCTCCTCCTCGAACTGCTCCTAGGACATCCTAAAGGCCTCTCTCTCATTAATGTGATATTTTGCCTCCCCCATCAACTTCACAGACGCCATACCAGGCTGAAAAGGCAGAAGAGATGGTAAAAGATGTTTTGAAAAAGAAGAAGATCAAAGTATAGAGGGGTGTGAACCTTACCAACGCAGCATGACGAGCTACATAGCCTACGAGGTGCCGGCCTGTGAGCTCAGGTCTCTGCATCTTTGGGTTGCGCTTTCCCATTACTTTGGGCACGAGCTCCACAAAGCTGTTCAAGTATTCCAACTCCTTTGCCGCCTCAGATCGGAGCTCGGAGTCTGCCTGTTCGTTCATTGAAGGTCTCGCAGGTCGTCCTGGCGCTTCAGTACCCGGCTCTCTGCCAATGACAACCGTCCCGGCCTGACGGACCTCGATGACGCCCTTCTGCTTTGGGGCCGGAGGCTCAACTATGACCTTCCCTTTCCTTTTCCTAATCAGGGCCTCGGATTCCGGCGTCACAGGTAAGTCCCCCTTGACAGAGACTCGGCCCTCTTTGCTGGGGATGGACTTTGCCCTTCAGATGGGGCAGCCCACTTTTGAGGAGTCATAGCTGACCTGGTCGGAGAAGGAGCAGCTACAGCAGGCTGAGAGGGCGCTCTTTGTGAGCGGTCTGAAGAAGTGTCGTCCACGTCGACGACCTCGGTCGGTCTGGCAGGTGGAACCGACCTGAGAGGAGGAACGGACATCGTGAGCCTTCCCATGTTGTCTGAAGAAAGGCTGGTGGAGAGGCTCGTGCTCGGTGACCTCCGCTGCAGGGGCTGCGGATCTGGATCAGGCTGTTCAGGGGCAGCGAAGACTGAGTGAACCTCGCAAGTTTGTCCCCGTATCCCCAAGTGCTGGATTATGTTCAAGAGGGGACCTGCGGTGGACGGCGCGAGACCCCGGTCAATCAGCTCGCTGTTAGAAGGAAGATGATCGTCCTCTGGTCCTTTAGCCGCCACGTAAGCATCTAGAGTAGCGAGCTCGTCGTCTGTAAGTTTGTGTCTGGGAGTCGCGACGCCTGCAAAATAAACATGATAATTCAAAAAAAAAAAAGGGATTATTATCCTAGCAGCTGTATCATGGTTTCTGTAAACCACAGGTTTCTAAGTACCGGGCTTCAATACGAAGCTCCTGTTGCGTAAACCCCCAAGTGAAGTGCATGTGACCAGGACTCAGTTGGACTTATACTCCCCCACATTAGACTTGATGCATCCTCGGGGCAGATATGCCCTATATGGCGAGCCTTGACGAGGCGTGACGTAGTAAAGCCCTTCGTTTCCAGAGATCCCCTTGAAACTGAAAACGCTGCGGAGGATGCGAGGTGTAGGGGGCTCGAGCCCATACTTGATGAACGCCGCTGCCAGAGTGGTCAGATAAGCATATGCGTTCGAAGTTAGTTGGAAGGGGGCGAGCTTCAGGTCGTTAAGAAGGTCCCTAAGATAATTAGGAATGGAAAACCTAAACCCGAGCTCCAAATGCTCATGACTGATCGCCACGAAGCCCGAAGGAGGATAGGCAGCTCGATCGCTAGCCTGGGGGACATTGGCTCGGCACCCCAAGGGGAAATTGAACTCTCGAGCCCACTCCTCCAGCATTGAGAGGGTAACTTCCGAAGGCGTGTGAGAAAAAGGGTGGGGGTCAGCTCTCTCTCAGCGACCTCGTCCCCTCCTGCGACCTCCTCAGCGGACACGCTAGCTCGCGAGGTCGTAGCCTCAGCTTCGCTAGTCTAGCGTCCTTCCTGCCTCCTAGAAGCAGAAGCCCTACCTTGACCAGTACGTGAGCGACCTAACATCTACAGCACAGAAGGAACGACATCAGAACACTTACAGCATGCTGAACCTAGCAAGACACAGAGAGAGAGTTCCTAGAGCTATTGCCCTATACGTCAGGTCGCACGCTTGGCCTCTAAAGGCAAGAAAAGGCCCAGGGACATGGGCCCATCAGGTACTATATCACCCTAAATATTTGTGTTGCTAACCCTATGTTTACAAGTACCCTACCAAACAGTAAAAGGACATTTTCATTAAAAGTCCTAAACAGCAACAAAATGGGACATGGTTAACAGCCAGGTTAGCCCCTAGCGTACGCAGGTACTCAAGCAACCAACACAACAAATCTCTAAAGGCCACAGGGGCACACAGGGACCCACAGATATGATACATAAGCAAAAAATAGCAACACAAGTCAGGAGCAAATCCTGCAATAACGTAAAGATCACAGCGAGAAAAGAATCACCTTGTTTGAATTGTATATGGCTTGCGGAGAACGGCGACGGATTCCTGTAGTGGCGGAGTCTGAAGAGGTTGTCCGACGGCGAATGATAAACCAGAAGAAGCAGAGAGGAAGAAAAAATGGAAAAAAGAGTACTGGAATCGTATCAGGAAAGCAAAAAGAGGGATGTGAGGAGACCTGTGGACTATATAGGCCAGGACGTCCATCCCCAGCCGTCCGATCCAGCATAAAGGCATAACCGTCAAAGATCCAATGGCTAGGCACTAATCTCGGTCGTGTGCCATCATGCCTGTCAGTTACAAGATGTGTACATTTAATGCATACGGTCCCGAGACACGTTTTTCGACTCCAACGCCTGTATGGACGTCGCGTGTCAACGGTTACAGTACGGAGATTGAAACGAGATCAGAGGGTTCGAAAATGGACGCCAATCGTATGTTTGAATCAGCTCCCAGTCCGTAGAACGCACCGAGAGCTGGGGGGCTTGATGTTATACCCATTTTCTCATAGGGCCCAAATGGACCAGTTCAGACCTTATTAATTTAAAACAGAAGCAAGGGCCCAGAAGGCCCAAGGTTGGAACCAACGGTTGCAAGCCCAACTCGTGAGGCCATCCAGGTCGCAAGCCAACAACAGTTCCCAGGATGCCTCCTGCCCGTGCCTTCAGCTCGTGGAGCTCACGAGGTCGCTCAGGTCGCGAGCTAGCTTGAACCTCCAGATCGCCTTACCTCTCCTTCTGGCTACGTCAGCTCTCCTCCAGAGTGCATCACCTGGTTGACCTGAAGGCTTACCCAGGAGATACCGTGTATAGCAAGTTGTCAGAATTACCAACTCTCATGATTTCCGCCGGAAACTGTCTACACAATTACCCAGAAGCATTTAATGAAGTGAAGACCTCTCAAGGTGTATTAAATGCAGACTTGTGCAGGAAGAGAATGATCATTACCTTTACAATTAATGCAGCATGACAATGTCAGGATTAGTTGAAACTAGCCGTTGCCAGTAACGTGTGTAATTTTCTTTTGTATTTTTTATTGTTGTCATCTCCCATCCTCTATAAAGAAGCGAGACATTTTTACTGTACAAACAGGTTGAACATACTAGAGAACTGTCACTCTGTTGGAATTACTCCAGAGTGGCCGTGGACGTAGGTGCAGTCACCGAACCACGTAAAAACCCTTGTGTTTCTTCTCTCTCTTTCTCCTTAATTTCTTGCTGATCACCTTATTAAATCCGACCAACCACCAAGTCCGACATTCCTTCACCTGAATTAATCACTACCAACCTAGAACTTCATTAATTGATCATTTACTATCCTTCAATCAGTACAATCACCATTAATTAATTACCAAGCTCGCCGTCTAGGCCCCTGAATCTCTGGTTGACCGTTTCCGAACGTCAACAGAGTGGGTCTCATCAGTCAACTTTTTTGGAACCTATTAATTAGTATCCTATACAAATCAAACAAAAAAAACGCGGGTGATTTTGACATTGATGGGATCTTAACCAAAAATACTTCAACACTCAAATCAATAAATTGATCATAATGTAAAAGAATGTAGTAATTGTAAAACATTGTTAGACTGAAGGGAATGTGTCAGAAAAAAAGAAGAATAAAAGACTAACGAAGTCTTGGCCATCTTGACCGTCTTGACTGAATAGAGTAAGAATATACTTCATATTCTCTAAGTTTCTCATCATGAACTTTAAATTCTGAGCCTTTTCAATTTTTTAAGATATAATGGATATAAAGTGAAATCAAATCACATTAAAAATGTATTTATATACTTTTCTTACTTTATTATTTTTATATTTTTAGAGTTATAACATTATCTCCTAATTTATTATAACACGTAAAATTAAATGTATTGTAACATTCAGTTTATGATCATGTTATAAAATATTTATTTTACTGTGTTATGATATTTTTGTAAAAATTAGGTTGTGTACAGGAAGTAGATATTTTTAAAATTTATCCCATAATATTTTATTTAAAATTATGATAAACATGAAAGGTTAGGTTTTTTAAGGAAAAAAAAAAAAACGTTGAAAAGGTTAAAATTCATTTTTTTCATTTAACACGTGCAGTGTTACAGAAAATGCAACTTTTCTGTCATCATTCTGTCAAATCAGAAGGCAAAAAAATGTGAAAGAAAAGTTTTTTCAGCTTTAGCAAGATTCCGGATAATCTTGACTAAGAAACTGGACTACGAGAGTATCCAGGTATCTACTTTGGGCCTACTTGAGCTGATGGAGATAAGATGATGGAAATTTCCCATAATGCATCATTTTCAATTGTTGGCCGTATCCCTGACGGATTGTCTGATCTCTATCAAACAGGATTTATTTTATTAATGAGTGATGCACCATGCGTGAGACGTTGTGACAAGTATCGGACTATGATTGCCATGGGGTTCTCGGGCGGTGTGTGCAGTGGTACCTAATGTTTGATTGTTACATAGGCGGGATGTGTTTTCACAAGTGCGACAAGCTTTTATTATGTGAACAGTTGGTCCCATGCCCAAGATTCAAAATTTATTTATGTTTACG
>CM034462.1:34126536-34146536 GCA_019925255.1 Litchi chinensis | reverse complement strand
TGGTTAGGTGACCCCGGAAGGCTCCTAATTTGCTCGTCTCATCATATATGCCATTTTCAGAGGTTAGGGGCCCAACGACCACTTCTAATTTTTTTTAGAGTTGTCGTCATGCACCGTGCATCACTTTTGCCGATTTTGCACTCATTATCCCTTTACTATGGTTAGGTGACCCCGGAAGGCTTTTAATTTGTTCGTCTCATCATATACGCCATTTCGACAGGTTAGGGGCCACACGACCACTTCTAGTTTCGTTCAGAGATGTCGTAATGCAACGTGCATCACTTTTGTCGATTTAGAGTTGCCGTTATGCAACATGCATCACTTTTGTAGATTTTGCACTCATTATCCGTTTACTGTGGTTAGGTGGCTCCGGAAGGCTCCTAATTTGCTCGTCTCATCTTATATGCCATTTCTAGAGGTTAGGGGCCCAACGGTCACGTCTAGTTTCGTTTAGAGTTGCCGTTATGCACCGTGCATCACTTTTGTCGATTTTGCACTCATCATCCGTTTACTGTTGTTAGGTGACCCCGGAAGGCTCCTAATTTGCTCGTCTTATCATATACGCCATTTCTAGAGGTTAGGGGCCCAACGACCACTTCTAGTTTCGTTTAGAGTTGCCGTTATGCAACGTGCTTCAGTTTTGTCGATTTTGCACTCATCATCCGTTTACTGTGGTTAGGTGACCCCGGAAGGCTCCTAATTTGCTCTTCTCATCATGTACGCCATTTCGACAGGTTAGGGGTCCAACAACCACTTCTAGTTTCTTTTAGAGTTGCCATTATCCACCCTGCATCACTTTTACCGATTTTGTACTCATTATCCGCTTACTGTGGTTAGGTGGCCCCGGAAGGCTCCTAATTTGCTCGTCTCATCATATACGCCATTTCGACAGGTTAGGGGCCCAACGACCCACCTCTAGTTTCGTTTAGAGATGTCGTTATGCAACGTGCATCACTTTTGTCGATTTAGAGTTGCCGTTATGCAACGTGCATCACTTTTGTAGATTTTGCACTCATTATCCGTTTACTGTGGTTAGGTGACACCGGAAGGCTCCTAATTTGCTCGTCTCATCATATACGCCATTTCTAGAGGTTAGGGGCGGAACGGCCACGTCTAGTTTCGTTTAGAGTTGCCGTTATGCACCGTGAATCACTTTTGTCGATTTTGCACTTATCATCCGTTTACTGTGGTTAGGTGAGCCCGGAAGGTTCCTAATTTGCTCGTCTCATCATGTACGCCATTTCGACAGGTTAGGGGTCCAACAACCACTTCTAGTTTCGTTTAGAGTTGCCGTTATCCACCGTGCATCACTTTACCGATTTTGCACTCATTATCCGCTTACTGTGGTTATGTGGCCCCGGAAGGCTCCTAATTTGCTCGTCTCATCATATACGCCATTTCGACAGGTTAGGGGCCCAACGACCACCTCTAGTTTCGTTTAGAGATGCCGTTATGCAACGTGCATCACTTTTGTCGATTTAGAGTTGCCGTTATGCAACGTGCATCACTTTTGTAGATTTTGCACTCATTATCCGTTTACTGTGGTTAGGTGACACCGGAAGGCTCCTAATTTGCTCGTCTCATCATATACGTCATTTCTAGAGGTTAGGGGCGCAACGGCCACGTCTAGTTTCGTTTAGAGTTGCCGTTATGCACCGTGAATCAGTTTTGTCGATTTTGCACTCATCATGCGTTTACTGTGGTTAGGTGACCCCGGAAGGCTCCTAATTTGCTCGTCTCATCATGTACGCCATTTCGACAGGTTAGGGGTCCAACAACCACTTCTAGTTTCGTTTAGAGTTGCCGTTATCCACAGTGCATCACTTTTTGTCACGACCCGGAGCCCTAGGCAGTGGCAGAATTGTGAATATTAATTTATAAAAAAAATTATTCTCCGTTTAGATACTCCGGAGTACCAAATTTAAATTATTAAGAAAGTATAATGAAAAACTTCAAACGATCTAAAATAATTTCAGATGAAAACCCATCCCCCACAGATATGTGAACACCTACTAGAATTCATGGATTCATAACCACAATAAAATCCTTAACTCAAGCGTTTAGAATACAAAGTTTTAAATACATCAATAAGAGTTCTCTCAATTTTTGGGTTCAAAACATTCATCCATAAATATCCAAATAGGAAAAAGAAATAACTAAATAAATACATCACAAGCCAAGAACTTGATTTATTTGATCCTCTGCCTACTCCGTCGGATAGCCACCTAAATTACCATGTACATTTCCTGGAAGGGAAAAAAAAAATAAAATAGGGGTGAGCTAATGCTCAGTAGGAGTTAAATCCCAATATGGTTTCGAAAGCCACTTTCAAAAATCATGATTAAAAATCTGCATGATCGATTGTCTCAACAAATCTTATAAATCATTTCATATAAAAATATATATATATATATATGCTTGCTTCCAAGATAGAAATAAAGTAGAAGTAAAACATCAAAAATTTCAAGTCAAGTCATAGCACTTTTCCGAATCAAGGTAGATCCCGTCCCCTAGCCATATACCCGGTGGCAATAGATTATTTAAAACAATGTTTGGCACACCGTGACCCTGGCAAGTACACCAGAAAATACCCTGTGCAGTAATACCCTACACAGTGACCCCGACATAAAGTCGTATTATATGAATAGCTCATGAGTCCATATACCCGGTGGCAATAGATTATTTAAAACAATGTTTGGCACACCGTGACCCTGGCAAGTACACCAGAAAATACCCTGTGCAGTAATACCCTACACAGTGACCCCGACATAAAGTCGTATTATGTGAATAGCTCATGATGCCATATATAATAACTAGGACGGTGGATCTTTACCTTATTCAAGTTACAAAACAATTTACATAAATCCATCAAGCAAGCAATATAATATATATATATATATATAAATCGATATTTTGAAAACCCTTCTTTGATAAAAACAATTTCAGCAGCATAACCACTGCTAATTCGATAAACCAACCCTTTTGCAAACCTGTAATAAACCAGAATATATTTCCAAAGCAATCCATAACGCATTCTCATAATCCACAATATATTGCCACAATCCACAATATATTTCCAAGGCAATCCACAATACATTGTCACAATCCACAATGTAATTGCAAAGCAATCCATAATACATTCTCATAATCCACAACATATTGTCAAGCCAATCCACAATACATTGTCACAATCCACAATGTAATTGCAAAGCAATCCATAATACATTCTCATAATCCACAACATATTGTCAAGCCCATCCACAATACATTGTCACAATCCACAATGTAATTGCAAAGCAATCCATAATACATTCACATAATCCACAACATATTGTCAAGCCAATCCACAATACATTGTCACAATCCACAATGTAATTGCAAAGCAATCCATAATACATTCACATAATCCACAACATATTGTCAAGCCAATCCACAATACATTGTCACAATCCACAATGTAATTGCAAAGCAATCCATAATACATTCTCACAATCCACAACATATTGTCAAGCCAATCCACAATACATTGTCACAATCCACAATGTAATTGCAAAGCAATCCATAATACATTCTCACAATCCACAACATATTGTCAAGGCAATCCACAATATATTGTCACAATCCACAATATAACTTCAAAGCAATCCACAATATTTCCACGAATAATTACTATGCTTTCGAAATTATAAAAATTCAATTAAACATCCACTTTAACATAAAAGAATTTGTAAAAGATTAGGATTGAACCCCTACCTCAATATGGACTATTAATCACTCCGAAGACTTTGATTTCCAATAAAGCTATAGTCATTCCGAATCGAATCTACAAAGCAACATAATATAGAATAACTTTTTGTACGGCTGCCCTATGAGAAAAATAACCTCAAAAATGGATCCTACGCTTAAAAACGAGTCCGTAGATGCGTTCGGAATAAATTTTTGAGTTCGGGAGGTCGAGGAACTTACCCCCGCCATACGCGGTGGCCGACGGCGACGCTCCGGCGGCGGATTCCGGCGACCACGGTGACGAGACATGCACCCAAGCGAGTTTTGTTGTCCTCGACACGCTCATCACGAAAATAAGGTTAATCGGAGTCAAAATCGTTTGGTTTCGCCAAGATCTAAGAAAAATAAAAATTGGTTGGCAGTCGGACTTTGTCTACAAAATCAGAGACCCAAACGATGATAAAATTTGATGAAATTGGTACCTATGGAATCTACGTCGCACAAGCTTTCCAACGGTACCAAATTTGACTAAAACGGAGCTCGGACAAGGTCGGAACGAGGAGTCAAAGTTGGGTCGCGAGAAAAGGAAATCTGAAAAAAATCTGGAGAGAGAGAGAAATGGTCGGCTGAAGGTTGAAGGAGATGATATAATCCGGCCAAATTTCCATTTGCCCCCTCAACTATTTAAAAATTACGACTTTAAACTGAAATTCCAAAAATCTAACATTTTAACCCTTGCACTTGGATAAAATTTTCATAAAATTTTACAATTTCACCCTTAATAAAATTCAGGGTTTTACACTTTTACTGATTTTGCACTCATTATCCGCTTACTGTGGTTAGGTGGCCCCGGAAGGCTCCTAATTTGCTCGTCTTATCATATACGCCATTTCGACAGGTTAGGGGTCCAACGACCACTTCTAGTTTCGTTTAGAGTTGCCGTTATGCACCGTGCATCACTTTTACCGATTTTGCACTCATTATCCGTTTACTGTGGTTAGGTGACCCCGGAAGGCTCCTAATTTGCTCGTCTCATCATATGTGCCATTTTCAGAGGTTAGGGGCCCAACGGCCACTGCTAATTTTGTTTAGAGTTGCCGTCATGCACCGTGCATCACTTTTGCCGATTTTGCACTCATTATCCGTTTACTATGGTTAGGTGACCCCGGAAGGCTTTTAATTTGTTCGTCTCATCATATACGCCATTTCGACAGGTTAGAAGCCACACGACCACTTCTAGTTTCGTTTAGAGATGCCGTTATGCAACGTGCATCACTTTTGTCGATTTAGAGTTGCCGTTATGCAACGTGCATCACTTTTGTAGATTTTGCACTCATTATCCGTTTACTGTGGTTAGGTGGCTCCGGAAGGGTCCTAATTTGCTCGTCTCATCATATATGCCATTTCTAGAGGTTAGGGGCCCAACGGTCACATCTAGTTTCGTTTAGAGTTGCCGTTATGCACCGTGCATCAGTTTTGTTGATTTTGCACTCATCATCCGTTTACTGTGGTTAGGTGACCCCGGAAGGCTCCTAATTTGCTCGTTTGATCATATACGCCATTTCCAGAGGTTAGGGGCCCAACGACCACTTCTAGTTTCGTTTAGAGTTGCCGTTATGCAACGTGCATCACTTTTGTCGATTTTGCACTCATCATCCGTTTACTGTGGTTAGGTGACCCCGGAAGGCTCCTAATTTGCTCGTCTCATCATATATGCCATTTTCAAAGGTTAGGGGCCCAACGGCCACTTCTAATTTCGTTTAGAGTTGCCGTCATGCACCGTGCATCACTTTTGCCGATTTTGCCCTCATCATCCGTTTACTGTGGTTAGGTGGCCTCGGAAGGCTCCTAATTTGCTCGTCTCATCATATACGCCATTTCGACAGGTTAGGGGCCACACGACCACTTCTAGTTTCGTTTAGAGATGCCGTTATGCAACGTGCGCATCACCTTTGTCGATTTAGAGTTGCCGTTATGCAACGTGCATCACTTTTGTAGATTTTGCACTCATTATCCGTTTACTGTGGTTAGGTGGCACCGGAAGGCTCCTAATTTGCTCGTCTCATCATGTATGCCATTTCTAGAGGTTAGGGGCCCAACGGTCACGTCTAGTTTCGTTTAGAGTTTCCGTTATGCACCGTGCATCAGTTTTGTCGATTTTGCACTCATCATCTGTTTACTGTTGTTAGGTGACTCCGAAAGGCTCCTAATTTCCTCGTCTCATCATATACGCCATTTCTAGAGGTTAGGGGCCGAACGACCACTTCTAGTTTCGTTTAGAGTTGCCGTTATGCAACATGCATCACTTTTGTCGATTTTGCACTCATCATCCGTTTACTGTGGTTAGGTGACCCCGGAAGGCTCCTAATTTGCTCATCTCATCATATATGCCATTTTCAGAGGTTAGGGGCCCAACGGCCACCTCTAATTTCGTTTAGAGTTGCCGTCATGCACCGTGGATCACTTTTGCCGATTTTGCACTCATTATCCGTTTACTGCGGTTAGGCGGCCCCGGAAGGCTCCTAATTTGCTCGTCTCATCATATACGCCATTTCGACAGGTTAGGGGCCCAACGACCACCTCTAGTTTCGTTTAGAGATGTCGTTATGCAACGTGCATAACTTTTGTCGATTTAGAGTTGCCGTTATGCAACGTGCATCACTTTTGTAGATTTTGCACTCATTATCCGTTTACTGTGGTTAGGTGACACCGGAAGGCTCCTAATTTGCTCGTCTCATCATATATGCCATTTCTAGAGGTTAGGGACCCAACGGCCACGTCTAGTTTCGTTTAGAGTTGCCGTTATGCACCGTGTATCAGTTTTGTCGATTTTGCACTCATCATCCGTTTACTGTGGTTAGGTGACCCCGGAAGGCTCCTAATTTGCTCGTCTCATCATGTACGCCATTTCGACAGGTTAGGGGTCCAACAACCACTTCTAGTTTCGTTTAGAGTTGTCGTTATGCACCGTGCATCACTTTTACCGATTTTGCACTCATTATCCGTTTACTGTGGTTAGGTGACCCCGGAAGGCTCTTAATTTGCTCGTCTCATCATATATGCCATTTCAGAGGTTAGGGGCCCAACGGCCACTTCTAATTTTTTTTAGAGTTGCCGTCATGCACCGTGCATCACTTTTGCCGATTTTGCACTCATTATCCGTTTACTACGGTTAGGTGACACCGGAAGGCTCTTAATTTGTTCGTATCATCATATACGCCATTTCGACAGGTTAGGGGCCACACGACCACTTCTAGTTTCGTTTAGAGATGCCGTTATGCAACGTGCATCACCTTTCTCGATTTAGAGTTGCCGTTATGCAACGTGCATCACTTTTGTCGATTTTGCACTCATTATCCGTTTACTGTGGTTAGGTAGCACCGAAAGGCTCCTAATTTGCTCGTCTCATCATATATGCCATTTCTAGAGGTTAGGGGCCCAACGGTCACGTCTAGTTTCGTTTAGAGTTTCCGTTATGCACCGTGCATCACTTTTGTCGATTTTGCACTCATCATCCGTTTACTGTTGTTAGGTGACCCCGGAAGGCTCTTAATTTGCTCGTCTGATCATATACGCGATTTCTAGAGATGAGGGGCCCAACGACCACTTCTAGTTTCGTTTAGAGTTGCCGTTATGCAACGTGCATCACTTTTGTCGATTTTGCACTCATCATCCGTTTACTGTGGTTAGGTGACCCCGGAAGGCTCCTAATTTGCTCGTCTCATCATATATGCCATTTTCAAAGGTTAGGGGCCCAACGGCCACTTCTAATTTCGTTTAGAGTTGCCGTCATGCACCGTGCATCACTTTTACCGATTTTGCCCTCATCATCCGTTTACTGTGGTTAGGTGGCCCCGGAAGGCTCCTAATTTGCTCGTCTCATCATATACGCCATTTCGACAGGTTAGGGGCCACACGACCACTTCTAGTTTCGTTTAGAGATGCCGTTATGCAACGTGCATCACCTTTGTCGATTTAGAGTTGCCGTTATGCAACGTGCATCACTTTTGTAGATTTTGCACTCATTATCCGTTTACTGTGGTTAGGTGGCACCGGAAGGCTCCTAATTTACTCGTCTCATCATGTATGCCATTTATAGAGGTTAGGGGCCCAACGGTCACGTCTAGTTTCGTTTAGAGTTTCCGTTATGCACCGTGCATCAGTTTTGTCGATTTTGCACTCATCATCCGTTTACTGTTGTTAGGTGACCCCGGAAGGCTCCTAATTTGCTCGTCTCATCATATACGCCATTTCTAGAGGTTAGGGGCCGAACGACCACTTCTAGTTTCGTTTAGAGTTGCCGTTATGCACCGTGCATCACTTTTGCCGATTTTGCACTCATATCCGTTTACTGTGGTTAGGTGGCCCCAGAAGGCTCCTAATTTACTCGTCTCATCATATACGCCATTTCGACAGGTTAGGGGCCCAACGACCACCTCTAGTTTCGTTTAGAGATGTCGTTATGCAACGTGCATAACTTTTGTCGATTTAGAGTTGCCGTTATGCAACGTGCATCACTTTTGTAGATTTTGCACTCATTATCCGTTTACTGTGGTTAGGTGACACCGGAAGGCTCCTAATTTGCTCGTCTCATCATATATGCCATTTCTAGAGGTTAGGGACCCAACGGCCACGTCTAGTTTCGTTTAGAGTTGCCGTTATGCACCGTGCATCACTTTTGTCGATTTTGCACTCATCATCCGTTTACAGTGGTTAGGTGACCCCGGAAGGCTCCTAATTTGCTCGTCTCATCATATACGCCATTTCGACAGGTTAGGGGCCACACGACCACTTCTAGTTTCGTTTAGAGATGCCGTTATGCAACGTGCATCACCTTTCTCGATTTAGAGTTGCCGTTATGCAACGTGCATCACTTTTGTAGATTTTGCACTCATTATCCGTTTACTGTGGTTAGGTAGCACCGGAAGGCTCCTAATTTGCTCGTCTCATCATATATGCCATTTCTAGAGGTTAGGGGCCCAACGGTCACGTCTAGTTTCGTTTAGAGTTGCCGTTATGCACCGTGCATCACTTTTGTCGATTTTGCACTCATCATCCGTTTACTGTTGTTAGGTGACCCCGGAAGGCTCTTAATTTGCTCGTCTGATCATATACGCCATTTCTAGAGGTTAGGGGCCCAACGACCACTTCTAGTTTCGTTTAGAGTTGCCGTTATGCAACGTGCATCACTTTTGTCGATTTTGCACTCATCATCCGTTTACTGTGGTTAGGTGACCCCGGAAGGCTCCTAATTTGCTCGTCTCATCATATATGCCATTTTCAGAGGTTAGGGGCCCAACGGCCACTTCTAATTTCGTTTAGAGTTGCCGTCATGCACCGTGCATCACTTTTGCCGATTTTGCCCTCATCATCCGTTTACTGTGGTTAGGTGGCCCCGGAAGGCTCCTAATTTGCTCGTCTCATCATATACGCCATTTCGACAGGTTAGGGGCCACACGACCACTTCTAGTTTCGTTTAGAGATGTCGTTATGCAACGTGCATCACCTTTGTCGATTTAGAGTTGCCGTTATGCAACGTGCATCACTTTTGTAGATTTTGCACTCATTATCCGTTTACTGTGGTTAGGTGACACCGGAAGGCTCCTAATTTGCTCGTCTCATCATGTATGCCATTTCTAGAGGTTAGGGGCCCAACGGTCACGTCTAGTTTCGTTTAGAGTTTCCGTTATGCACCGTGCATCAGTTTTGTCGATTTTGCACTCATCATCCGTTTACTGTGGTTAGGTGACCCCGGAAGGCTCCTAATTTGCTCGTCTCATCATATACGCCATTTCTAGAGGTTAGGGGCCCAACGACCACTTCTAGTTTCGTTTAGAGTTGCCGTTATGCAACGTGCATCACTTTTGTCGATTTTGCACTCATCATCCGTTTACAGTGGTTAGGTGACCCCGGAAGGCTCCTAATTTGCTCGTCTCATCATATACGCCATTTCGACAGGTTAGGGGCCACACGACCACTTCTAGTTTCGTTTAGAGATGCCGTTATGCAACGTGCATCACCTTTGTCGATTTAGAGTTGCCGTTATGCAACGTGCATCACTTTTGTAGATTTTGCACTCATTATCCGTTTACTGTGGTTAGGTGCACCGGAAGGCTCCTAATTTGCTCGTCTCATCATATATGCCATTTCTAGAGGTTAGGGGCCCAACGGTCACGTCTAGTTTCGTTTAGAGTTTCCGTTATGCACCGTGCATCACTTTTGTCCATTTTGCACTCATCATCCGTTTACTGTTGTTAAGGTGACCCCGGAAGGCTCCTAATTTGCTCGTCTCATCATATACGCCATTTCTAGAGGTTAGGGGCCGAACGACCACTTCTAGGTTCGTTTAGAGTTGCCGTTATGCACCGTGCATCACTTTTGCCGATTTTGCACTCATTATCCGTTTACTGTGGTTAGGTGGCCCCGGAAGGCTCCTAATTTGCTCGTCTCATCATATACGCCATTTCGACAGGTTAGGGGCCCAACGACCACTTCTAGTTTCGTTTAGAGATGTTGTTATGCAACGTGCATAACTTTTGTCGATTTAGAGTTGCCGTTATGCAACGTGCATCACTTTTGTAGATTTTGCACTCATTATCCGTTTACTGTGGTTAGGTGCATCGGAAGGCTCCTAATTTGCTCGTCTCATCATATATGCCATTTCTAGAGGTTAGGGGCCCAACGGTCACGTCTAGTTTCGTTTAGAGTTTCCGTTATGCACCGTGCATCACTTTTGTCGATTTTGCACTCATCATCCGTTTACTGTGGTTAGGTGACCCCGGAAGGCTCCTAATTTGCTCGTCTCATCATATATGCCATTTTCAAAGGTTAGGGGCCCAACGGCCACTTCTAATTTCGTTTAGAGTTGCCGTCATGCACCGTGCATCACTTTTACCGATTTTGCACTCATCATCCGTTTACTGTGGTTAGGTGGCCCCGGAAGGCTCCTAATTTGCTCGTCTCATCATATACGCCATTTCGACAGGTTAGGGGCCACACGACCACTTCTAGTTTCGTTTAGAGATGCCGTTATGCAACGTGCATCACCTTTGTCGATTTAGAGTTGCCGTTATGCAACGTGCATCACTTTTGTAGATTTTGCACTCATTATCCGTTTACTGTGGTTAGGTGGCACCGGAAGGCTCCTAATTTGCTCGTCTCATCATGTATGCCATTTATAGAGGTTAGGGGCCCAACGACACGTCTAGTTTCGTTTAGAGTTGCCGTTATGCACCGTGCATCACTTTTGTCGATTTTGCACTCATCATCCGTTTACTGTGGTTAGGTGACCCCGGAAGGCTCCTAATTTGCTCGTCTCATCATATACGCCATTTCTAGAGGTTAGGGGCCCAACGACCACTTCTAGTTTCGTTTAGAGTTGCCGTCATGCACCGTGCATCACTTTTGCCGATTTTGCACTCATTATCCGTTTACTGTGGTTAGGTGACCCCGGAAGGCTCCTAATTTGCTCGTCTCATCATATACGCCATTTCGACAGGTTAGGGGCCCAACGACCACTTCTAGTTTCGTTTAGAGATTGTTATGCAACGTGCATAACTTTTGTCGATTTAGAGTTGCCGTTATGCAACGTGCATCACTTTTGTAGATTTTGCACTCATTATCCGTTTACTGTGGTTAGGTGACACCGGAAGGCTCCTAATTTGCTCGTCTCATCATATATGCCATTTCTAGAGGTTAGGGGCCCAACGGCCACGTCTAGTTTCGTTTAGAGTTGCCGTTATGCACCGTGCATCACTTTTGTCGATTTTGCACTCATCATCCGTTTACAGTGGTTACGTGACCCCGGAAGGCTCCTAATTTGCTCGTCTCATCATATACGCCATTTCGACAGGTTAGGGGCCACACGACCATTTCTAGTTTCGTTTAGAGATGCCGTTATGCAACGTGCATCACCTTTCTCGATTTAGAGTTGCCGTTATGCAACGTGCATCACTTTTGTAGATTTTGCACTCATTATCCGTTTACTGTGGTTAGGTAGCACCGGAAGGCTCCTAATTTGCTCGTCTCATCATATATGCCATTTCTAGAGGTTAGGGGCCCAACGGCCACGTCTAGTTTCGTTTAGAGTTGCCGTTATGCACCGTGCATCACTTTTGTCGATTTTGCACTCATCATCCGTTTACTGTGGTTAGGTGACCCCGGAAGGCTCCTAATTTGCTCGTCTCATCATATACGCCATTTCTAGAGGTTAGGGGCCCAACGACCACTTCTAGTTTCGTTTAGAGTTGCCGTTATGCAACGTGCATCACTTTTGTCGATTTTGCACTCATCATCCGTTTACTGTGGTTAGGTGACCCCGGAAGGCTCCTAATTTGCTCGTCTCATCATATATGCCATTTTCAGAGGTTAGGGGCCCAACGGCCACTTCTAATTTCGTTTAGAGTTGCCGTCATGCACCGTGCATCACTTTTGCCGATTTTGCACTCATCATCCGTTTACTGTGGTTAGGTGACCCCGGAAGGCTCCTAATTTGCTCGTCTCATCATATACGCCATTTCGACAGGTTAGGGGCCACACGACCACTTCTAGTTTCGTTTAGAGATGTCGTTATGCAACGTGCATCACCTTTGTCGATTTAGAGTTGCCGTTATGCAACGTGCATCACTTTTGTAGATTTTGCACTCATTATCCGTTTACTGTGGTTAGGTGGCACCGGAAGGCTCCTAATTTGCTCGTCTCATCATATATGCCATTTCTAGAGGTTAGGGGCCCAACGGCCACGTCTAGTTTCGTTTAGAGTTGCCGTTATGCACCGTGCATCACTTTTGTCGATTTTGCACTCATCATCCGTTTACTGTTGTTAGGTGACCCCGGAAGGCTCCTAATTTGCTCGTCTCATCATATACGCCATTTCTAGAGGTTAGGGGCCCAACGACCACTTCTAGTTTCGTTTAGAGTTGCCGTTATGCAACGTGCATCACTTTTGTCGATTTTGCACTCATATCCGTTTACTGTGGTTAGGTGACCCCGGAAGGCTCCTAATTTGCTCGTCTCATCATATACGCCATTTCGACAGGTTAGGGGCCACACGACCACTTCTAGTTTCGTTTAGAGATGCCGTTATGCAACGTGCATCACCTTTGTCGATTTAGAGTTGCCGTTATGCAACGTGCATCACTTTTGTAGATTTTGCACTCATTATCCGTTTACTGTGGTTAGGTGGCACCGGAAGGCTCCTAATTTGCTCGTCTCATCATATATGCCATTTCTAGAGGTTAGGGGCCCAACGGTCACGTCTAGTTTCGTTTAGAGTTGCCGTTATGCACCGTGCATCACTTTTGTCCGATTTTGCACTCATCATCCGTTTACTGTTGTTAGGTGACCCCGGAAGGCTCCTAATTTGCTCATCTCATCATATACGCCATTTCTAGAGGTTAGGGGCCCAACGACCACTTCTAGTTTCGTTTAGAGTTGCCGTTATGCACCGTGCATCACTTTTGCCGATTTTGCACTCATATATCCGTTTACTGTGGTTAGGTGACCCCGGAAGGCTCCTAATTTGCTCGTCTCATCATATACGCCATTTCGACAGGTTAGGGGCCCAACGACCACCTCTAGTTTCGTTTAGAGATGTTGTTATGCAACGTGCATAACTTTTGTCGATTTAGAGTTGCCGTTATGCAACGTGCATCACTTTTGTAGATTTTGCACTCATTATCCGTTTACTGTGGTTAGGTGACATCGGAAGGCTCCTAATTTGCTCGTCTCATCATATATGCCATTTCTAGAGGTTAGGGGCCCAACGGCCACGTCTAGTTTCGTTTAGAGTTTCCGTTATGCACCGTGCATCACTTTTGTCGATTTTGCACTCATCATCCGTTTACTGTGGTTAGGTGACCCCGGAAGGCTCCTAATTTGCTCGTCTCATCATATACGCCATTTCTAGAGGTTAGGGGCCCAACGACCACTTCTAGTTTCGTTTAGAGTTGCCGTTATGCAACGTGCATCACTTTTGTCGATTTTGCACTCATCATCCGTTTACTGTGGTTAGGTGACCCCGGAAGGCTCCTAATTTGCTTGTCTCATCATATATGCCATTTCAGAGGTTAGGGGCCCAACGGCCACTTCTAATTTCGTTTAGAGTTGCCGTCATGCACCGTGCATCATTTTTGCCGATTTTGCACTCATCATCCGTTTACTGTGGTTAGGTGGCCCCGGAAGGCTCCTAATTTGCTTGTCTCATCATATACGCCATTTCGACAGGTTAGGGGCCCAACGACCACCTTCTAGTTTCGTTTAGAGATGTCGTTGTGCAACGTGCATAACTTTTGTCGATTTAGAGTTGCCGTTATGCAACGTGCATCACTTTTGCAGATTTTGCACTCATTATCCGTTTACTGTGGTTAGGTGACACCGGAAGTCTCCTAATTTGCTCGTCTCATCATATATGCCATTTCTAGAGGTTAGGGGCCCAACGGTCACGTCTAGTTTCGTTTAGAGTTTCCGTTATGCACCGTGCATCACTTTTGTCGATTTTGCACTCATCATCCGTTTACTGTGGTTAGGTGACCCCGGAAGGCTCCTAATTTGCTCGTCTCATCATATACGCCATTTCTAGAGGTTAGGGGCCCAACGACCACTTCTAGTTTCGTTTAGAGTTGCCGTTATGCAACGTGCATCACTTTTGTCGATTTTGCACTCATCATCCGTTTACTGTGGTTAGGTGACCCCGGAAGGCTCCTAATTTGCTCGTCTCATCATATATGCCATTTTCAGAGGTTAGGGGCCCAACGGCCACTTCTAATTTCGTTTAGAGTTGCCGTCATGCACCGTGCATCACTTTTGCCGATTTTGCACTCATCATCCGTTTACTGTGGTTAGGTGACCCCGGAAGGCTCCTAATTTGCTCGTCTCATCATATACGCCATTTCGACAGGTTAGGGGCCCAACGACCACCTCTAGTTTCGTTTAGAGATATCGTTATGCAACGTGCATCACTTTTGTCGATTTAGAGTTGCCGTTATGCACCGTGCATCACTTTTGTCGATTTTGCACTCATCATCCGTTTACTGTGGTTAGGTGACCCCGGAAGGCTCCTAATTTGCTCGTCTCATCATATATGCCATTTTCAGAGGTTAGGGGCCCAACGGCCACTTCTAATTTTTTTTAGAGTTGCCGTCATGCACCGTGCATCACTTTTGCCGATTTTGCACTCATTATCCGTTTACTACGGTTAGGTGACACCGGAAGGCTCTTAATTTGTTCGTCTCATCATATACGCCATTTCGACAGGTTAGGGGCCAACGACCACTTCTAGTTTCGTTTAGAGATGCCGTTATGCAACGTGCATCACCTTTGTCGATTTAGAGTTGCCGTTATGCAACGTGCATCACTTTTGTAGATTTTGCACTCATTATCCGTTTACTGTGGTTAGGTAGCACCGGAAGGCTCCTAATTTGCTCGTCTCATCATATATGCCATTTCTAGAGGTTAGGGGCCCAACGGTCACGTCTAGTTTCGTTTAGAGTTGCCGTTATGCACCGTGCATCACTTTTGTCGATTTTGCACTCATCATCCGTTTACTGTTGTTAGGTGACCCCGGAAGGCTCCTAATTTGCTCGTCTCATCATATACGCCATTTCTAGAGGTTAGGGGCCCAACGACCACTTCTAGTTTCGTTTAGAGTTGCCGTTATGCAACGTGCATCACTTTTGTCGATTTTGCACTCATCATCCGTTTACTGTGGTTAGGTGACCCCGGAAGGCTCCTAATTTGCTCGTCTCATCATATATGCCATTTTCAGAGGTTAGGGGCCCAACGGCCACTTCTAATTTCGTTTAGAGTTGCCGTTATGCACCGTGCATCACTTTTGCCGATTTTGCACTCATCATCCTGTTTACTGTGGTTAGGTGACCCCGGAAGGCTCCTAATTTGCTCGTCTCATCATATACGCCATTTTGACAGGTTAGGGGCCCAACGACCACTTCTAGTTTCGTTTAGAGATGTCGTTATGCAACGTGCATCACTTTTGTCGATTTAGAGTTGCCGTTATGCAACGTGCATCACTTTTGTAGATTTTGCACTCATATCCGTTTACTGTGGTTAGGTGACACCGGAAGGCTCCTAATTTGCTCGTCTCATCATATATGCCATTTCTAGAGGTTAGGGGCCCAACGGCCACGTCTAGTTTCGTTTAGAGTTGCCGTTATGCACCGTGCATCACTTTTGTCGATTTTGCACTCATCATCCGTTTACTGTGGTTAGGTGACCCCGGAAGGCTCCTAATTTGCTCGTCTCATCATATATGCCATTTTCAGAGGTTAGGGGCCCAACGGCCACTTCTAGTTTCGTTTAGAGTTGCCGTTATGCACCGTGCATCACTTTTGCGATTTTGCACTCATCATCCGTTTACTGTGGTTAGGTGACCCCGGAAGGCTCCTAATTTTCTCGTCTCATCATATACGCCATTTTTAGAGGTTAGGGGTCCAACGACCACTTCTAGTTTCGTTTAGAGTTGCCGTTATGCACCGTGCATCACTTTTGTCGATTTTGCACTCATATCCGTTTACTGTGGTTAGGTGACCCCGGAAGGCTCCTAATTTGCTCGTCTCATCATATATGCCATTTTCAGAGGTTAGGGGCCCAACGGCCACTTCTAATTTTTTTTAGAGTTGCCGTCATGCACCGTGCATCACTTTTGCCGATTTTGCACTCATTATCCGTTTACTGTGGTTAGGTGACACTGGAAGGCTCTTAATTTGTTCGTCTCATCATATACGCCATTTCGACAGGTTAGGGGCCACACGACCACTTCTAGTTTCGTTTAGAGATGCCGTTATGCAACGTGCATCACCTTTGTCGATTTAGAGTTGCCGTTATGCAACGTGCATCACTTTTGTAGATTTTGCACTCATTATCCGTTTACTGTGGTTAGGTGAGCACCGGAAGGCTCCTAATTTGCTCGTCTCATCATATATGCCATTTCTAGAGGTTAGGGGCCCAACGGTCACGTCTAGTTTCGTTTAGAGTTTCCGTTATGCACCGTGCATCACTTTTGTCGATTTTGCACTCATCATCCGTTTACTGTTGTTAGGTGACCCCGGAAGGCTCCTAATTTGCTCGTCTCATCATATACGCCATTTCTAGAGGTTAGGGGCCCAACGACCACGTCTAGTTTCGTTTAGAGTTGCCGTTATGCAACGTGCATCACTTTTGTCGATTTTGCACTCATCATCCGTTTACTGTGGTTAGGTGACCCCGGAAGGCTCCTAATTTGCTCGTCTCATCATATATGCCATTTCAGAGGTTAGGGGCCCAACGGCCACTTCTAATTTCGTTTAGAGTTGCCGTTATGCACCGTGCATCACTTTTGCCGATTTTGCACTCATATCTGTTTACTGTGGTTAGGTGGCCCCGGAAGGCTCCTAATTTGCTCGTCTCATCATGTACGCCATTTTGACAGGTTAGGGGCCCAACGACCACTTCTAGTTTCGTTTAGAGATGTCGTTATGCAACGTGCATAACTTTTGTCGATTTAGAGTTGCCGTTATGCAACGTGCATCACTTTTGTAGATTTTGCACTCATTATCCGTTTACTGTGGTTAGGTGACACCGGAAGGCTCCTAATTTGCTCGTCTCATCATATATGCCATTTCTAGAGGTTAGGGGCCCAACGGCCACGTCTAGTTTCGTTTAGAGTTGCCGTTATGCACCGTGCATCACTTTTGTCGATTTTGCACTCATCATCCGTTTACTGTGGTTAGGTGCCCCGGAAGGCTCCTAATTTGCTCGTCTCATCATATATGCCATTTCAGAGGTTAGGGGCCCAACGGCCACTTCTAGTTTCGTTTAGAGTTGCCGTCATGCACCGTGCATCACTTTTGCCGATTTTGCACTCATATCCGTTTACTGTGGTTAGGTGACCCCGGAAGGCTCCTAATTTTCTCGTCTCATCATATACGCCATTTCGAGAGGTTAGGGGCCCAACGACCACTTCTAGTTTCGTTTAGAGTTGCCGTTATGCAACGTGCATCACTTTTGTCGATTTTGCACTCATTCATCCGTTTACTGTGGTTAGGTGACCTCCGGAAGGCTCCTAATTTGCTCGTCTCATCATATATGCCATTTCAGAGGTTAGGGGCCCAACGGCCACTTCTAGTTTCGTTTAGAGTTGCCGTATGCACCGTGCATCACTTTTGCCGATTTTGCACTCATCATCCGTTTACTGTGGTTAGGTGACCCCGGAAGGCTCCTAATTTGCTCGTCTGATCATATACGCCATTTTTAGAGGTTAGGGGCCCAACGACCACTTCTAGTTTCGTTTAGAGTTGCCGTTATGCAACGTGCATCACTTTTGTCGATTTTGCACTCATCATCCGTTTACTGTGGTTAGGTGACCCCGGAAGGCTCCTAATTTGCTCGTCTCATCATATATGCCATTTCAGAGGTTAGGGGCCCAACGGCCACTTCTAGTTTCGTTTAGAGTTGCCGTTATGCACCGTGCATCACTTTTGCCGATTTTGCACTCATCATCCGTTTACTGTGGTTAGGTGACCCCGGAAGGCTCCTAATTTGCTCGTCTCATCATATACGCCATTTCGACAGGTTAGGGGCCCAACGACCACCTCTAGTTTCGTTTAGAGATGCCGTTATGCACCGTGCATCACTTTTGTCGATTTTGCCGTTATGCAACGTGCATCACTTTTGTATTTTGCACTCATTATCCGTTTACTGTGGTTAGGTGACCCGGAAGGCTCCTAATTTGCTCGTCTCATCATATATGCCATTTCTAGAGGTTAGGGACCCAACGGCCACGTCTAGTTTCGTTTAGAGTTGCCGTTATGCACCGTGCATCACTTTTGCGATTTTGCACTCATATCCATTACTTGGTTAGGTGACCCCGGAAGGCTCCTAATTTGCTCGTCTCATCATATACGCCATTTCGAGAGGTTAGGGGTCCAACGACCACATCTAGTTTCGTTTAGAGTTGCCGTTATGCACCGTGCATCACTTTTGCCGATTTTGCACTCATTATCCGTTTACTGTGGTTAGGTGACCCCGGAAGGCTCCTAATTTGCTCGTCTCATCATATATGCCATTTTCAGAGGTTAGGGGCCCAACGGCCACTTCTAATTTTTTTTAGAGTTGCCGTTATGCACCGTGCATCACTTTTGCCGATTTTGCACTCATTATCCGTTTACTGTGGTTAGGTGACACCGGAAGGCTTCTAATTTGTTCGTATCATCATATACGCCATTTCGACAGGTTAGGGGCCACACGACCACTTCTAGTTTCGTTTAGAGATGCCGTTATGCAACGTGCATCACCTTTGTCGATTTAGAGTTGCCGTTATGCAACGTGCATCACTTTTGTAGATTTTGCACTCATTATCCGTTTACTGTGGTTAGGTGCACCGGAAGGCTCCTAATTTGCTCGTCTCATCATATATGCCATTTCTAGAGGTTAGGGGCCCAACGGTCACGTCTAGTTTCGTTTAGAGTTTCCGTTATGCACCGTGCATCACTTTTGTCGATTTTGCACTCATCATCCGTTTACTGTTGTTAGGTGACCCCGGAAGGCTCCTAATTTGCTCGTCTCATCATATACGCCATTTCGAGAGGTTAGGGGCCGAACGACCACTTCTAGTTTCGTTTAGAGTTGCCGTTATGCACGTGCATCACTTTTGTCGATTTTGCACTCATCATCCGTTTACTGTGGTTAGGTGACCCCGGAAGGCTCCTAATTTGCTCGTCTCATCATATATGCCATTTTCAGAGGTTAGGGGCCCAACGGCCACTTCTAATTTCGTTTAGAGTTGCCGTCATGCACCGTGCATCACTTTTGCCGATTTTGCACTCATATTCGTTTACTGTGGTTAGGTGGCCCCGGAAGGCTCCTAATTTGCTCGTCTCATCATATACGCCATTTCGACAGGTTAGGGGCCACACGACCACTTCTAGTTTCGTTTAGAGATGCCGTTATGCAACGTGCATCACTTTGTCGATTTAGAGTTGCCGTTATGCAACGTGCATCACTTTTGTAGATTTTGCACTCATTATCCGTTTACTGTGGTTAGGTGGCACCGGAAGGCTCCTAATTTGCTCGTCTCATCATATATGCCATTTCTAGAGGTTAGGGGCCCAACGGCCACGTCTAGTTTCGTTTAGAGTTGCCGTTATGCACCGTGCATCACTTTTGTCGATTTTGCACTCATATCCGTTTACTGTGGTTAGGTGACCCCGGAAGGCTCCTAATTTGCTCGTCTCATCATATACGCCATTTCTAGAGGTTAGGGGCCAACGACCACTTCTAGT